>CATNEM010000156.1:800000-837500 GCA_950096795.1 Macrostomum cliftonense
TCAAAATTTTAGCAATGCTGTACTTTGTTTTGTATAATTTTTAATTCTTTTTCTTTCTGAAATTGCATCTCCTTATCATAGAAAATTGGACAACTATGAAATGAGCAAAGAACAACAAATGACAATGAGTTAAAATTGTCATTTGGTAAATTGTTTTGAAGAAAATCAGTGGGTAGTAATGAGAAACCCAGTAGAGCATGGCACCAAACAAGTTCCTTGGATAAAGTCAATACCACAGCCACAGGAACTCCTTAATATGAGCAACAAATGAGCTATCGTCCCATGTATATTGCCAAACTTTTGCTTGGCATTTACCCATGTTTCCTCAATGGTGTTGGTATGTACACATATTAGCAATTAGAAGTATAAAGATGTACTTCTATATTTTACCTATAGTCATCCTTACCCTAGCATGTAAAGCCTATATGTCTATGGCATATAATTATCTCTAAATCCATTTTAGCACTTAAAACCTTGCAAAGCTACATTAGCATATGTCTGTGACCTTTGCTATATCATATTACACATCACCATGGTTATGTGAGTTTGAATTAGTTTGAAAACTAATTATACAAAACAAAGTAAAACTTGTCATAAAATTTAACTAAATAATTATAATTTATGGACATTACCAAGAGGATGCCATTAGTAGCTTTAAAAAATTTGTAATTTTATATGCATCTATCTTTCAAAGCAGCAATTCTTTCAAAGCAAAATTTCTTCTGCAACTGAAATTGTTGGAGATGATGAACCTTCTACGAAGGTTTCTTTCTTCTATCAATTTCAGTCCGTAAAATAAGTAATTCTTTATCATAGCTTGCTTGAGGAGGTAGTATTATAATTATAATTATAATCACTTAAAAACATGAGTTCTAAGAAAACATTCAATTTGAAACGTCAAAAGTTAACTTAAGCAAAAATTGAGCTTTATGCTGCTTTTGGTGGTTTTTTGTGCTTAGATAAATATTCATCTTGATAAAGATATCGCAAAATATGATCACTAATGCAATCAATAGACACAGAGCCCAACATTTTTGCAGGACAAGAGAAAAGTGTTTTAAATACGATGACCGATTATACCCTATACCCAAACAATTTAGACGGGACGGTGCCGAGTTTTAAACAGGCGTCTACATTGGAGCGTGCTCCATTGACTCAAAAAGCATAAATTATTTGGTAAAATGCGCAAGCTAAGACACATATTTCATGTATGTTGAATTAGAAATGAATTTATGCATGCTTGCATAGCAGCAATATATTTTCTGAAGATAAGTGTAAAATTTGTAAAACAGCACACAAACTGCTACGTCACTGAAAACATACAGTAATTTTTATGCAAGGATCACTTGATGTCGTAGTCCCGTGAGCTAGCAGGGATTATTCAATAAATTAAGATCAAAAGTTCCATCGCGACAAGCGCTATAACTTTTGTCAAAACTATTGCAGTCTCTTTACATCCACCCAGTCGATACCGTATCATCCCAAACGCCAGATCCTTGTGAAGCTATTCCTAAAAAACCACTATAGGATTCACTTTTGGCACTTTAGTTTGTTTGTCTCTACTCCCAGTATAATACTTACCTGGCTGTCCACGGTATACTCGGAAAAGCATGGGATCAACACCTGCCAAATCTGCTTTTTCCCATTAACATTCTCCGTCATGCTTTATGGGTAGACTTAATTGCGTGGCCCACTCGATCTACTATAAACCATTGCCAAGAATTAAAAGCCAGGATCATACATGTACATGTATCATTCATTTTGGATTAGCGACAACCCCAAAGCAGAAATTTGCATAATTTCGGCAATGCCTAGGGGAGTGAAGTGAAACAAGCACCACTTATCAGCGACTGATGGACAATTTGCTCGTGGGTTAGAACAACACTGAGTCCTACGTCGATTACTTCTAGATCTACCATCTATCTATATTCGAGGCATCTATCTACTGGTCTATCTATTTACCTACATGTACCCACTAAAAATCTATCTATCTATCTAGCCTTTCAATCTCTTTTCTGTCTTAGTATCTTCGTGAATCGATGAATTACAGGTCATTTTTCTGAAGAGAAGGAACCATTTCCATATAGAATTAAATAACTTTTAAAACGGATACAAAATACAGTGAAGCTCACAGTCAAATTCAGCTCCAAGTTTTAACCTGCACAAATCGCGGATGTGGTAGCCGGGAAAATATTGTTCGGCAAACAAAGCCCTAGCAGAATGGCTATAGTGGCTGAGCCAGGATGTCACTGCAACTAGCTAAAACATTTTGTGCAACTCAGGTTTTGCTTTTGATCCCGAAAGCTTCTTCCTCACGCTGCGCCAGTAACTGTGTTAATGTCTCGAGTATTCAGAATTTAGTTCTAACAAAGACCAGCTGCAATTACGATGCGGATGTGACACTGTCTTTACAATAAAGACAGTTTCCTTATCGATTGTTCTCAACAGTCTCTTCTGAGTGAGTTTGTCTTCCTTTCAGTGGCAAACTTCATTTTACTTTGTAGCTGGTTTATTGTGTCTTTAAAAAACCTGCGAAAGTCGCTTTCGCCTGCATAAGCTATTTTTTTCGAGTCATTAGAAAAAAATTCAGACAAAAAGTCCAGAATTCTAAACGAGTCAAAAGCATCAATTTTGTGCAATTTCTTCTATTGATCAATAGCGCTTGACCAGCTTGGTCCAGTTCGCGTCCAGTTCGATCTCGTCTCCGACGCTGGCGTCCGTGAAGTCCAGCATCCGGCACCTGCCTTCAGCAGCGTTGTGCAGGGCGGCCCTGCACTGCCACCTGTCAGCGCAGCTCAGAGTGCACTGGCTCTCCAGCTGTACACCAGTCAGCTCGGTATAGCAGTAGCCGGGGCTGATGTTGCCGAGACGCAGGAAGCTGGCCCGCCTGAACCAGCTGCTGTTGGGCGTCACCAGCGGCTGGCAAAGAAACGGCCTGACTTGCGTGTACCGCATGTCAACCAATCCTGAGGAACTCAAGGTTCCAAAGTCGTCGTCCTGGTTATTATTGTTTGGTTCTCCATTATTCCAGTCTTCATCATCAAACTGGGCAACACTTCCGTTCGTAATCTGCCAACCGGTTCTGTTTTTTCCTCTCTCAATCAGCAGGTCGGTGAATCCAACAAGCAGATATGAAGTGCCAATGTCACTCCTAGCAGCCCTGATCAGGTCCAGGTCGATGGCCAGCTCGCCACCGATGCCGAGGCAGATCTCAGCAGCCCGGCACCAGTTCACCGAGTAGTTGGCCTTCCAGTAGGCGCAGCGGCCGCCAGACAGCTGGGTGAAGGGGCTGGGACAGGCGGCACTGCAATTGTTGATGCAGATTAGTAGGAGAATGAGTTGGGTTTTAAGAAAATTATTCATGGTAGCTTTGGATATTTCTTAGGCTTCTCGGCATCAGAGGCTAGGCTTTACATAGTTTCATGCTTCACTCACTCTGAGGACTCAGAGATACCAATTATAAGCAACTATGGGAGAACTAGCAGCCAATTAGCTACGTTGCCTTCCAGGTTACTCTGGTAATGCATCATTCTAGCCATACTGGCATGACACACTGCTGGAGGACCTCGACCACAAAACAGTTTGTAGTAAAACACACAGAGGAACCGCCCTGAAGATCTCTAACAGCATTGGCGAAGTTGGCGCCAGTAATTCATTGACAGCTTGACGGGTCTGCTGTTTGACCAAGCCGACACGCGGCTTACTAAAATGTTGCCTGTCTAACTGATCGTATAGGGCACCCTCGATGGTGGAGGACATCCGGCTGAGGACTCTTCAGATGATGCCGACCAGCGCATCGCCGAGGCGGATATCGCGACCCCCTATAGCCAATCGGCATAGGTGCGCTAGGCGCTCACTCAAACAGCGCAAGGCAAAAGCACACGTACTTAATAGAGAATAGAATGTTCTCGATCGAACCATAAATGGGATTAGACTTATGATGTACGCCTTAGCTTGGTATTCAAAGACTCATACCCAGAGTTTTACAATTTTCCCCTTTTGGTATTTGGTGCACACCCATGGATCCAAAATGGTGTTTCATCGTGAAAATTCTCCCTAAATTAAAGCACAAAATCCATAAAATAATTCAAGGTGAAATGATAAGCTGTTTAACATGCGAAATTCATTTTATATTGGCCAACTATAAAGATGTGAGTTAAATTTCCAGTAGCGACTTTAATGTAATTAATTGTAGAAAGGATTTCTTACAAAAACAACTATAAAAAAAGCAAAAAAAATCATGTAAAATCGAAGCTTACTGTCACCTTAGAAAAATGTATGTGAAAAAATCAGTTCGATAAGGTGAGTTAATTTGAGCAATAATATAGCAAGCAGCAGCTGAGGAGCAGTAAATCGGAACGCTCAGCGTCCTACACCAGTACAATAGACATTTTTTGCTCAAATTTTCACCCAGCTCGTCTATTCGACAAGATGAATTCCCTATTTAAAAAAATCTAAATGAAACAATTTGATTAATAAACTCGATATTGTAACTTAAGACACCCTGAACAGGGTCTAACCTCGTAGATTCACTCCGGGAAGAACAACCCGGTCACAACATATCCGAACAACAAGCACCACACAGTACGACCCGTTCATAACAAAATTCAACCAAGAAGATCAAGGAGAACCAGCGAAACAGTTTGCTAAACTATGTCAGTCTCGGGTAGAGCTTCCATTTTTGTTGGCAAATTTTTATCGTTGAATTCCACTTCCGGTTCCATGGGTTTATTTTTCTCCTGTAGCTTTGGAGCCTCATCATCATCATCTTTGGGATAAGCATGAGGCTTAGTTTTCGCCAAATCGCTGTACAACATCGCCAACTCGTCAGCTTCGTCGCGGTGAAACGATTCGATTGGCTGCTCCTGCCTACGAGCCGATCGGAGCTTCTGAACTGCTCGAAGGCGAAACTCCAGACAGAGGACAACGCAGAACAGGATCAGCAGAGCCAGGCTGGCGGCCAGAAGCAGCCGAGACACCAGCTGAGCCAGTTGCATCGGACGGAGAACTCGACCGCGGAAACGTGCGGCAGCTTCGGGCCTGATTCCGCCGCTTTCATTCAGCCAGGCGTAGGGCATCAGCAGCAGACTGCCAAAGGCGTCCGTGTCCGGAAAGCCCTCCACTTTTTCTAGGGCTGCGTTGATCTGGAGGGAGCAGGAAAATGTTTAGGAATTAGTATAGGAGTTTTAAGGCCAGCGAACTATGGAACTGGAGTGCGGTGTGTTCATAACATTGATGGTCGGTCACTGATCAATGGAACTGGAGTGTAGTGTGTTCATAACATTGATGGTCGGTCACTGATCAATGGAACCGGAGTGTGGTGTGTTCATAACATTGATGGTCGGTCACTGATCAATGGAACTGGAGTGTGGTGTGTTCATAACATTGATGGTCGGTCACTGATCAATGGAACTGGAGTGTGGTGTGTTCATAACATTGATGGTCGGTCACTGATCAATGGAACCGGAGTGCGGTGTGTTCATACCATTGATGGTCGGTCACTGATCAATGGAACTGGAGTGTAGTGTGTTCATAACATTTATGGTCGGTCACTGATCAATGGAATCGGAGTGTGGTGTGTTCAGAACATTGATGGTCGGTCACTGATCAATGGAACTGGAGTGTGGTGTGTTCATAACATTGATGGTCGGTCACTGATCAATGGAACTGGAGTGTAGTGTGTTCATAACATTGATGGTCGGTCACTGATCAATGCAACCAGAGTGTGGTGTGTTCAGAACATTGATGGTCGGTCACTGATCAATGGAACTGGAGTGTGGTATGTTCATAACATGGATGGTCGGTCACTGATCAATGGAACCGAAGTGTGGTGTGTTCATAACATTTATGGTCGGTCACTGATCAATGGAACCGGAGTGTGGTGTGTTCAAAACATTTATGGTCGGTCACTGATCAATGGAACTGGAGTGTAGTGTGTTCATAACATTGATGGTCGGTCACTGATCAATGGAACCGGAGTGTGGTGTGTTCATAACATTGATGGTCGGTCACTGATCAATGGAACTGGAGTGTGGTGTATTCATAACATTGATGGTCGGTCACTGATCAATGGAACTGGAGTGTAGTGTGTTCATAACATTGATGGTCGGTCACTGATCAATGGAACTGGAGTGTGGTGTGTTCATAACATTTATGGTCGGTCACTGATCAATGCAACCAGAGTGTGGTGTGTTCAGAACATTGATGGTCGGTCACTGATCAATGGAACTGGAGTGTAGTGTGTTCATAACATGGATGGTCGGTCACTGATCAATGGAACCGAAGTGTGGTGTGTTCATAACATTTATGGTCGGTCACTGATCAATGGAACCGGAGTGTGGTGTGTTCAAAACATTTATGGTCGGTCACTGATCAATGGAACTGGAGTGTAGTGTGTTCATAACATTGATGGTCGGTCACTGATCAATGGAACCGGAGTGTGGTGTGTTCATAACATTGATGGTCGGTCACTGATCAATGGAACTGGAGTGTGGTGTATTCATAACATTGATGGTCGGTCACTGATCAATGGAACTGGAGTGTAGTGTGTTCATAACATTGATGGTCGGTCACTGATCAATGGAACCGGAGTGTGGTGTGTTCATAACATTGATGGTCGGTCACTGATCAATGGAACTGGAGTGCGGTGTGTTCATAACATTGATGGTCGGTCACTGATCAATGGAACTGGAGTGTGGTGTGTTCATAACATTGATGGTCGGTCACTGATCAATGGAACTGGAGTGTGGTGTGTTCATAACATTGATGGTCGGTCACTGATCAATGGAACTGGAGTGTAGTGTGTTCATAACATTGATGGTCGGTCACTGATCAATGGAACTGGAGTGTGGTGTGTTCATAACATTGATGGTCGGTCACTGATCAATGGAACCGGAGTGTGGTGTGTTCATAACATTTATGGTCGGTCACTGATCAATGGAACTGGAGTGTGGTGTGTTCATAACATTTATGGTCGGTCACTGATCAATGGAATCGGAGTGTAGTGTGTTCATAACATTGATGGTCGGTCACTGATCAATAGAACCGGAGTGTGTTGTGTTCAGAACATTGATGGTCGGTCACTGATCAATGGAACTGGAGTGTAGTGTGTTCATAACATTGATGGTCGGTCACTGATCAATGGAACCGGAGTGTGGTGTGTTCATAACATTGATGGTCGGTCACTGATCAATGGAACTGGAGTGTGGTGTATTCATAACATTGATGGTCGGTCACTGATCAATGGAACTGGAGTGTAGTGTGTTCATAACATTGATGGTCGGTCACTGATCAATGGAACTGGAGTGTGGTGTGTTCATAACATTTATGGTCGGTCACTGATCAATGCAACCAGAGTGTGGTGTGTTCAGAACATTGATGGTCGGTCACTGATCAATGGAACTGGAGTGTAGTGTGTTCATAACATGGATGGTCGGTCACTGATCAATGGAACCGAAGTGTGGTGTGTTCATAACATTTATGGTCGGTCACTGATCAATGGAACCGGAGTGTGGTGTGTTCAAAACATTTATGGTCGGTCACTGATCAATGGAACTGGAGTGTAGTGTGTTCATAACATTGATGGTCGGTCACTGATCAATGGAACCGGAGTGTGGTGTGTTCATAACATTGATGGTCGGTCACTGATCAATGGAACTGGAGTGTGGTGTATTCATAACATTGATGGTCGGTCACTGATCAATGGAACTGGAGTGTAGTGTGTTCATAACATTGATGGTCGGTCACTGATCAATGGAACCGGAGTGTGGTGTGTTCATAACATTGATGGTCGGTCACTGATCAATGGAACTGGAGTGCGGTGTGTTCATAACATTGATGGTCGGTCACTGATCAATGGAACTGGAGTGTGGTGTGTTCATAACATTGATGGTCGGTCACTGATCAATGGAACTGGAGTGTGGTGTGTTCATAACATTGATGGTCGGTCACTGATCAATGGAACTGGAGTGTAGTGTGTTCATAACATTGATGGTCGGTCACTGATCAATGGAACTGGAGTGTGGTGTGTTCATAACATTGATGGTCGGTCACTGATCAATGGAACCGGAGTGTGGTGTGTTCATAACATTTATGGTCGGTCACTGATCAATGGAACTGGAGTGTGGTGTGTTCATAACATTTATGGTCGGTCACTGATCAATGGAATCGGAGTGTAGTGTGTTCATAACATTGATGGTCGGTCACTGATCAATAGAACCGGAGTGTGTTGTGTTCAGAACATTGATGGTCGGTCACTGATCAATAGAACCGGAGTGTGGTGTGTTCAGAACATTTATGGTCGGTCACTGATCAATAGAACTGGAGTGTGGTGTGTTCAGAACATTTATGGTCGGTCACTGATCAATAGAACCGGAGTGTGGTGTGTTCATAACATTGATGGTCGGTCACTGATCAATAGAACCGGAGTGTGGTGTGTTCAGAACATTTATGGTCGGTCACTGATCAATAGAACCGGAGTGTGGTGTGTTCAGAACATTTATGGTCGGTCACTGATCAATAGAACCGGAGTGTGGTCACTGATGAGGAGCTAAAGCCCAATGATTCCTGAGGAAGGTTTTCGGCAAACCGTCAGGACTGAACTGCTGTGCATATCTCTCGGATGAGCCACGCAACTAGCTGTACCCTGGGTTGTACATCTGGTCGAAAGGTCGGGTGTCACTGAATCTGGAGCTTAGCTAAAAAGCAAAATCTGCAGGAACCTTGACGCATGAAGCGACATGTCCCACAACCAGCGACTGGGCATGACTGTCCATTGCGCTGACTCCTGAAGCGCGTTCAGTCACATTAAATACGGTATGCAGGCATAGACACAAACACACAGGCCGGCATCCAGTCACGCACTCACATTGGGCGTACAAGCGGCGGTTCCAGCAATGTACACTCTCTATGCCTTGGGGGGTTGCCCTCATGGGCGTAAATTGCACAACTGGCCAATAGCCCAACCAATTCGTGCACAAGGACCCAAATTAATATGACCCTGCACACAAAACCGCGCTAGGGAAAATAGCCAACCTACAACGCGGGGTCGAACCTGGACCAGTGGCACACAAGGCAGACGCGCTAGACCGCCGAGCCACTCACCCCCTCGAACCTGGAGCTTTGTCTGTTAACAACGCTTATAGTCGATTGCCCATTGCCTCACCTGCATTCTCCGGGCAGCTTTCAGCAACAAGCCCGTGTTTGGCTCGATCTCCAACCTGGTGTTGAAATCGAACTCGTCTTGTCCATCACTGGGCGGAGCTTCCGGCTTCAATGAAACGGCCGCCCTGTAAGTTGGAGCGCCGTGAAAGTGCGGAGCGGAGGCCACAATAGGCGGATTGCCGGGCAGGCAGACGGTGAGGTTCAGCACGCCGCTGTCCAGGCACCGAGGCGTGCAGAAGGCGGCATTTTCCGGATTGGATTCAGCGCTCATCATGGCGGTTTTGGCCACTTGAAATCGCAGCACAGGAATGCCTTGGACTGTTGCATCGCCAGCGAAAGCGAAATTCGCGCTGCGACACAAATCCGGGGTGAACACTCTCAAGGAGCTCTGCGACGTCACGGGCGGCGGGAACATGGAACCGTCGCTGCTGCCGTTCAATCGGTTGCCGAACTCCCCCGGCCAGACAGTCAGTTTGGCCTGTCCGTTCCATCGGCGCATCTGGCTGAGCTGGTCGAGGCCCGCCGCCCCCGTGCCGATCAGAGCCGTGCCCTTGGCTGTGCCGTTTTTTCCAACCAAAAGGCCGAACCTTTCCGGGACTCGCTGACCCAGCCTGATCAGAATTGGTCGCACCTGCGCTCGGCGGGTTTTTACAATGCTGAGTTATTATATAGCAAGGACCCCTTAAGTAGAAGGACGGGACACTTCGTTTCTTGGAAAGTTCTTGGAGTCCAATTTTCGCGCAAAACTACATTGCAGAGAAGCAGATGCAAATCTCATCTTTTGATATGTGGTTTCTGAATTCTTACTCTATCGAACTATGTGCGTCTTAATTAGTGAAAAATTGATCTTCCTATTATTTTTATTGATATTGATTCACTATTTCGTCAAAACCTACTAAATGACAAATCGCCAATCTGGAAAGAATCGGACATTGACATGTGACTGGACAAGGAAAATTATCAGAAATACTGATTGATACGAGTAGAAACGTTATTTGAATAAAGCAGACTCTAGCTGTTAGAAGAGAATCAGAACCTGCCCAGCTGGTGAAATTTTATTGAAATTATAATTTTCGACAAATGCTTTTTCAATTTAAAGATCAATTGTTTACAAATTAAGTGCAGTTTGATAGAGTAGGAAGACAGAAAACACATATCAAAGGATGAGATTTGCATCTGCTTCCAATCGAGCGCAGTCTTTAATTTTATGTCGAAAAAATCTGCAAATTTCCTATCTCCGTAGTGTATTGTTTCGCAAAAATTGGACTTAAAAAACTTTCCAAGAAACGAAGTGTTCCGTCCTTAAGGCGTCCTGGGTTATTAGACGGTTGAGGATCTTGAACACTAGTTTAAGACAAAAAATAATCGATTTAATTCCCACACAAACGAACGAAAAAACATAGGAATTTTTTTATATTTTAAGTAATTCATTTTGTAGAGATTAGCTAGTCAGTTGATAATTGCAGTGAGATTCCGTAAATCGTTACCTTCTGTATCACGGGATCCTCGTAGCCAATTAAAAGCTCGTGCACTGTCCTGTTAACAAAAATCCCGCCACGAAATTGTTGAAACAGCCGCTGCGCCATCACTCTGGCGTAGTAGGACTGGCTTCGCATCTTCAGCGCAATAGCCAGGTAGGGCAGGTTCACATTTGTAATAGTGTAGTTTAGCATATTGCCTACTGACTGGTCGGGTTGGAAGTAGTATGAGCGCACATCGTCGTAGCTAACCGTGTTGTTTTCGAAAAATTTTACGCCGTCCCGGGTTCTCGTCTCGGCGAAGGTGAACGGGCCGACTTGCTCCAGGTGGGGTCTGGCGCCCTCCTGCTCAGCGATGGTAAATCAAGTTTGACACGCTGATTTTGACGACTTCGGGTACAGTTGCCGTTTTACAAATTTTACAAACTCAGCAGACCTTTCAGTCACTCAGCACACCTCTCAGTCACCCAGCACACTTCTCAGTCACTCAGCACACTTCTCAGTCACTCAGCACACTCGTCAGTCACCCAGCACACTTCTCAGTCACCCAGCACACTTCTCAGTCACTCGGCACACCTCTCAGTCACTCAGCATACTCGTCAGTCACCCAGCACACTACTCAGTCACTCGGCACACTTCTCAGTCACTTAGCACACATCTCAGTCACTCAGCACACCTCTCAATGCCTCAGCACACCTCTCAGTCACTCAGCATACTCGTCAGTCACCCAGAACACTTCTCAGTCACTCGGCACACTTCTCAGTCACTCGGCACACTTCTCAGTCACTTAGCACACATCTCAGTCACTCAGCACACATCTCAGTCACTCAGCATACTCGTCAGTCACTCAGCACACATGTCAGTCACGCAGCATACTCGTCAGTCACTCAGCACACATGTCAGTCACGCAGCATACTCGTCAGTCACTCAGCACACATTTCAGTCACGCAGCACACTCGTCAGTCACCCAGTACACTTCTCAGTCACTCGGCACACTTCTTAGTCACCCAGTACACTTCTCAGTCACTCGGCACACTTCTTAGTCACTCAGCCACTCGTCAGTCACTCAGCGCACTCGTCAGTCACTCAGCGCACTCGTCAGTCACTCAGCACACTCGTCAGTCACCGAGCACACTCACCCAGCACACTTCTCAGTAACTCAGCACACATCTCAATCACTCAGCACACCTATCAGTCAATCAGCACACTCGTCAGTCACTCGGCACACTTTTCAATCACTCAGCACACTTCTCAGTCACTCGGCACACTTTTCAATCACTCAGCACACTTCTCAGTCACTCGGCACACTCGTCAGTCACCCAAAACAATTTTCACGCACCTAGCAACCTACAGAGCAAAAAATAATACCCCATGATGACTAACCTTCAACACAGCCCAGGGATTAGTGATATTCCACAGCCATACTTGAAACCTCAGCTCGCTAGATACCCAGGAGCTGTAGGCAACACTGTCAGGGCTAATCGGCAAGAGTTGGGTGAGTTTCTGCGAGAACACACCCTCGGCCAGGTGAGGCAATGCGATACCCGCTGTCAGGCACAGAACGGCAGCAGCGGCGAGGACAGCGGCAGCAACGCGCCATCGAATTGTTGAATTTGACGATGAATCAGCTGCGGCAGTCTTAATTTCGTCTGCTTTTAGCGACATTTTTTTCTGACGATTAAGAAATCTGACTATCTGGTCTGCTTCCGAAAGCCTAATTACTTCATAGTATGAATGGGCCACTAAATAAGTTTAAACAACCTCTTTCTTACTCATATGCTTCATTCTCTCTACCCCCTTGCCTGCGCAACAAATAAAATTATGATGCATAAAAACTCGCGAGTGCGGGGGGGGGTAGACCCCACAAAACGAACTTGCGTGAACGAATCTGAGGACAAAAACGCGCCACGGGACGAGAAAATTCGAACAAATGAATGGATTCAGTTCGCTTGTACTCAGACTAAAACTGTACTCTCGTGTTGGGGTGGGCCACTATCTTTATGTTAATTTACATTGGCTGGGGAGTAAACACAACTCGCCCCCACCCCTACTACTACCAAACATGGAATCCGTGGAATTCTACAATTTTTCTAGCATCTGGAAATGAAAACTTTAATTATAATTGCAACAGATTTAGGAGACGAAAATATTTACTTAATGGGTTTAGTAATCTAAATGTTAGAAACTAGCCACTTATACCTACCTGTTCACTGACAGACATTCAGTCAATAGGTTCTCCTGAGTCTTAGCTATTCCATGAGATACTTCTTTGGCCTTCGCCTCATGCCCTCGTACCCGAGAACGCTAGCACTAATTAAACGCGCAGCAAACAATAAGCACAAAAAAGCACCACTTTGTCACACATTACGAAGTAGTAAAATCGTCTGGATGACTGCTTTAAAATAGATTTGATTAATTTATTTTAAAATGCGATTGAAAAAATTATTGTGATAAAACAGAAATATTTTCTCGGACTAACTGAGAAAACCCTTCACAGCTCCGCTCCCTTCACAGCTCCGCTCCCTTCACAGCTCTGCTCCCTTCACAGCTCCGCTTCCTTCACAGCTCCTCTCCCTTCACAGCTCCGCTCCCTTCACAGCTCCGCTCCCTTCACAGCTCTGCTCCCTTCACAGCTCCGCTTCCTTCACAGCTCCTCTCCCTTCACAGCTCCGCTCCCTTCACAGCTCCGCTCCCTTCACAGCTCTGCTCCCTTCACAGCTCCGCTTCCTTCACAGCTCCTCTCCCTTCACAGCTCCTCTCCCTTCACAGCTCCGCTCCATTCACAGCTCCTCTCCCTTCACAGCTCCGCTCCCTCCACAGCTCCGCTCCATTCACAGCTCCTCTCCCTTCACAGCTCCTCTCCCTTCACAGCTCTGCTCCATTCACAGCTCCGCTTCCTTCACAGCTCCTCTCCATTCACAGCTCTGCTCCATTCACAGCTCCGCTTCCTTCACAGCTCCTCTCCATTCACAGCTCCGCTCCCTTCACAGCTCCTCTCCCTTCACAGCTCCGCTCCATTCACAGCTCCTCTCCCTTCACAGCTCCTCTCCCTTCACAGCTCCCCTTCCTTCACAGCTCCCTCCCTTCACAGCTCCGCTCCTTTCACAGCTCCGCTCCCTTCACAGCTCCTCTCCCTTCACAGCTCCTCTCCCTTCACAGCTCCCCTTCCTTCACAGCTCCCTCCCTTCACAGCTCCGCTCCATTCACAGCTCCTCTCCCTTCACAGCTCCTCTCCCTTCACAGCTCCCCTTCCTTCACAGCTCCCTCCCTTCACAGCTCCGCTCCATTCACAGCTCCTCTCCCTTCACAGCTCCTCTCCCTTCACAGCTCCCCTTCCTTCACAGCTCCCTCCCTTCACAGCTCCGCTCCTTTCACAGCTCCGCTCCCTTCACAGCTCCTCTCCCTTCACAGCTCCTCTCCCTTCACAGCTCCGCTCCTTTCACAGCTCCTCTCCCTTCACAGCTCCCCTTCCTTCACAGCTCCCTCCCTTCACAGCTCCGCTCCATTCACAGCTCCGCTCCATTCACAGCTCCGCTCCATTCACAGCTCCTCTCCCTTCACAGCTCCTCTCCCTTCACAGCTCCCCTTCCTTCACAGCTCCCTCCCTTCACAGCTCCGCTCCTTTCACAGCTCCGCTCCCTTCACAGCTCCTCTCCCTTCACAGCTCCTCTCCCTTCACAGCTCCCCTTCCTTCACAGCTCCCTCCCTTCACAGCTCCGCTCCATTCACAGCTCCTCTCCCTTCACAGCTCCGCTCCCTTCACAGCTCCTCTCCCTTCACAGCTCCGCTCCTTTCACAGCTTTGCTCCCTTCACAGCTCCGCTCCATTCACAGCTCCGCTCCATTCACAGCTCCGCTCCATTCACAGCTCCGCTCCATTCACAGCTCCGCTCCCTTTACAGTGAATCAGAGCGATATTTTTAACGCGTAAAAGGGACATTCTAAACTATTGACAGCCAGATCTATTTGAAAGAAATATTTGATCCTAAAATCTTTTTATTAAATATTATTTTGATAAAACGGAGTCTCTAAACGAATAAAGGTAAGATTCTTAAGGAAAGTATGAGATTCTTAAGGCGGAATGGCTGGAGCTCGAATGAGCAAAATGGTGAGATTCTCAGGGCAGTATATGATATTAGTGCTTTTCGGGTAAACTTGAGATTTCTAGCACAAGCAACTAGATGCATATGTATATGATATAATATCTACATATCTACATGAAATTTGGTCTGTCGTGTTATCGCTAATATAAGCTTCTTGTGCAACTTTTAATTATAGTATTAATCTACGACAAGCTTACAGAAATGTCATTTGATTAAGATCTTAAAGTGACCTGTCGACTAAATTATACGAGCGTATATTTTAACAGCGAATTAAAAATCAACAACTAACCGACACATTTCCTGTTTTTTTCTGCTTTCACAGTCCCCAAGTAGAAATGATTGCGTCAAAAAGTTCAATAACAGTCAGGCAATTTTGACGCAGGCGATAAACAAGTTCGATACACATTTGTACAAATGTCACGTGTATGCAAGCCAGTTGCCAATATTAGCTCAGGGCATCCGGCCTTGCGACAATTTTTCCTAACCGAAATGTTTTTCGCGCTTGAACGCACGCTCGAGATAAGCAATTGACTTTTTAAAAATAATCTAAATTGATAAGAAGCTTATATCCTAGGCTAGCTACTACTAGTAACAATAGCAGCAAAACACGAGAAATATTTCGATAAGAAAATTCATTAATAACTATAACTTCTAACATTTTATTAGGATGTTTTAATCTTTATTGAGCTATTTGATAGACGATACCTGCCTCGCATTCTACTTTGTTAGATTCTTAGTAAGCAGAAAAACAAAATACTAACATTAAAAAATTAAAGTAAGCCAAGTATCTAATATCAAATGTGCTTTTAGTTTCAGATTTTCCCGTAAAGTAATATCTTTAGTACTGTGACTGTACATTTTCGTTTTAGAAAATGCGAAAAATGGTAATAAACAAAAATATAAACTGTTTTAAGCTTCCTAGACTTCTTATGTTGACCAAAATTTTAATTATACTATAAAAATATCACAAAAGCAAGTATAGAAAGGGCCAATTTCAGTTTAACTCAAACGCAAAAAAGTCGTACATGCGCTGGTTATTTTGTTAATTTACTCGAAGTAATTTAACTCTAGCGTATGTTTGTTTTAATTGGTAACTTCAAAAATAGTGTACTGATAGTACACTCATCTTTTGGATGAATTTTGGAACTCCATTTATTTAAATAAATAGGCGTAAGTTAGTTTAAAAAAACACTTGAAAGCAAAGAGCAAAGGTTAGAAATTTAGGTTAGAATGTTAAAAGATGAAGTCAGACTTTTGAGCAACTTTCGGCAGTTACTAGTGATTGCTGTGGTTAAGTAGTCACTAAGGCCACTCGTGTGGCGGGAAGAAAACAGGGGGACCATAGTTGACTGGAGTGAACTACTATTAGTAGTATTAAGACTGTCGGAGGAGAATGTCGTATTAACTTCTATTGTTAAGCACAAATTGTTCTTTTGGCTTTCAGCCACTAAAAAAACTAATTTTTATTAACAGACGGTGCGATAGTAGTTTTGCAGCGGGCAAAAAATAAAAACTTCGATTCTCCAAAAAATTGATAATGCAAACAAATGTCTATTTTTGGCTAACTTGATTCGAATTCGTCGTCATTAAAAACTGACGACAAAGCTCAAAATATATATTATTCGATATTAATTTTTTTCTGGAATGAGAATTATAGAATGAATCCGAATATTTATTAAGGAATTTAAAGACATTGCATCAACTAGATAATTGACATTTTAGTAGGCTACTTAAACGAAAAAAATCAATAATGAGCATCCGAATAAAAGCTGTAACAAAGTTTATTAACAAAGTGGTACGTGCTGCAGCATTGCTCGCCCTGCTTGCCTATTGTCTACTGTTATGAATTCAGCTGTCTCACTCCTCCAGCCACCTCACTCCTCCAGCCAACTCACTCCCTGCCCCCTCACTCCTCCAGCCCCCTCACTCCTCCAGCCCCCTCACTCCTCCAGCCAACTCACTCCCTGCCCCCTCACTCCTCCAGCCCCCTCACTCCTCCAGCCCCCTCACTCCTCCAGCCAACTCACTCCCTGCCCCCTCACTCCTCCAGCCCCCTCACTCCTCCAGCCCCCTCACTCCTCCAGCCAACTCACTCCCTGCCCCCTCACTCCTCCAGCCCCCTCACTACTCCAGCCCCATCAAACCTCCAGCCACCTCATTCCTTCATCAACCTCACCTCCAGCCCCCTCACTCCTCCAGCCCCCTCAAACCTCCAGCCACCTCACCCCTCCAGCCACCTCACTCCTCCAGCCACCTCACCCCTCCAGCCACCTCACTCATCCAGCCACCTCACTCCTCCAGCCCCCTCAAACCTCCAGCCACCTCACCCCTCCAGCCACCTCACTCCTCCAGCCACCTCACCCCTCCAGCCACCTCACTCCTCCAGCCACCTCACTCCCCCAGCCCCCTCAAACCTCCAGCCACCTCACTCCTCCAGCCTCCTCACTCCTCCAGCCACCTCACCCCTCCAGCCACCTCACTCCTCCAGCCGCTTAACTCTACTTAGTCTTCTGACAGACTCCAGGCGCCAACTTTTATCAAGAATGTTCGTTGTTAATCAAACACAACGGCCTCATTTTCGGCACAGCTGACGAGGTGCAGCCGCTGTCGATCATCGGGACCAAGATCGAGCAGACAGACTTCGCCAGCGGGAGCCAGCTCCGACAATTGACGGAACGCCTCTTCACGTGGATCAATTCGCTGGTTAGACTTTGAAGCTGTTTGTTAGAAGTTTGATAATTGAAAGTCATTTATTTATTGCGTAGGATAGTTAAACGGACTAAATTAATACGCAGTGTGTAATTTTAAACCCCCAGTACTTACACCCTAGAAATATCCAATCGGCAGAGGGCACTGGGATGTTATCAGAGGCGTTACGCAGCAGGTCCTGCAGAAAGCAATGGGAGGCGGCGTTTAATTTTTAGAAAAAAAATTTTCAGAGCACTTATTTAAGCGTCAACCAGTCTTTAAAGCTAATGGTCAGCTGGGTAAGCTACTGGGTCAGGTAAGTAAGCTGGGTCAGCTGAGTTAGCTACTGGGTCAGGTCAGTAAGCTAGTGGGTCGGCTGAGTAAGCTAGTGGGTCGGCTGAGTAAGCTACTGGGTTAGCTGAGTAAGCTACTAGGTCAGGTTAATAAGCTACTGGGTCAGCTCAGTAAGCTACTGAGTCAGCTCAGTAAGCTACTGGGTCAGCTGAGTAAGTTACTGGGTCAGCTCAGTAAGCTACTGGGTCAGCTGAGTAAGCTACTGGGTCAGCTGAGTAAGCTACTGGGTCAGCTGAGTAAGCTACTGGGTCAGCTCAGTAAGTTACTGGGTCAGCTGAGTAAGTTACTGGGTCAGCTCACTAAGCTACTGGGTCAGCTGAGTAAGCTACTGGGTCAGCTCAGTAAGCTACTGGGTCAGCTGAGTAAGCTACTGGGTTAGCTGAGTAAGCTAATGGGTCAGCTGAGTAAGCTACTGGGTCAGCTAAGTAAGCTACTGGGTCAGCTGAGTAAGCTACTGGGTCAGCTGAGTAAGCTACTGGGTCAGCTGAGTAAGCTACTGGGTCAGCTGAGTAAGCTACTGGGTTAGCTGAGTAAGCTACTGGGTCAGCTGAGTAAGCTACTGGGTCAGCTGAGTAAGCTACTGGGTTAGCTGAGTAAGCTACTGGGTCAGCTGAGTAAGCTACTGGGTCAGGTTAATAAGCTACTGGGTTAGCTGAGTAAGCTACTGGGTCAGCTGAGTAAGCTACTGGGTCAGCTGAGTAAGCTACTGGGTTAGCTGAGTAAGCTACTGGGTCAGCTGAGTAAGCTACTGGGTCAGCTGAGTAAGCTACTGGGTCAGCTGAGTAAGCTACTGGGTCAGCTCAGTAAGTTACTGGGTCAGCTCAGTAAGCTACTGGGTCAGCTCACTAAGCTACTGGGTCAGCTGAGTAAGCTACTGGGTCAGCTCAGTAAGCTACTGGGTCAGCTGAGTAAGCTACTGGGTCAGCTCAGTAAGTTACTGGGTCAGCTGAGTAAGCTACTGGGTCAGCTCACTAAGCTACTGGGTCAGCTGAGTAAGTTACTGGGTCATCTGAGTAAGCTACTGGGTCAGCTGAGTAAGCTACTTGGTCAGCTGAGTAAGCTAATGGGTCAGCTGAGTAAGCTACTGGGTCAGCTGAGTAAGCTACTGGGTTAGCTGAGTAAGCTACTGGGTTAGCTGAGTAAGCTACTGGGTCAGCTGAGTAAGCTACTGGGTCAGCTGAGTAAGCTACTGGGTCAGCTCAGTAAGCTACTGGGTCAGCTGGGTAAGCTACAGGGTCAGGTCACTAAGTCCTTCTCACCTGGCGCAATGAGTCAATGCTGACCCTGGCATCGGCCAGTGTCGCCTCGGGATCAATCAAAATCACACCGAGTTGTTTGACTGAAATTAGGTTTTATTGACTTATTGAGTTGAACGTTAAGACTGATATGCAAATCTTATTGCAGCACAAACATTTCAATTCTGCACGCTCTCTGGAGGGATCTCTTGAGGCGGCTGAAGCGGCAAAGTTCGAAGCGTCTGCTGGTGACGCAACTGCCATCGTTACCAGGACGCTGACCGTCTCTGAGATCAGTTGGGCCGATGATTGCGACGATCCTGGGGAACTTTAAGGCAATAAGGAAAGGGGTATTTTCGGTACTGGCTGTATAGAAGTACATTTTCTAATCCCAAGCAGTTTTATTTACTCGCCGCTACTTCGCCGTCTGGGCTTCATCACCAGTCGGGCCTGGTTGCGCCAGAGGATGCCAATCACTGACGGCTGCAGTCGCCACGGCTCGCCATCGATCTGAGTTTCATAGAAAATAATGATAACACAACTAAAACTGGTCTTAATTCATCAAAGCTGGCAACCCTTGACTTTTTACTCAGCGTCTCACCTCAATCCTCCAGCCACCTCACTCCTCCAGCCACCTCACTCCTCCAGCCACCTCACTCCTCCAGCCACCTCCCTCCCCAGCCACCTCACTCCTCCAGCCACCTCACTTCTTCAGCCACCTCACTCCCCCAGCCACCTCACTTCCCCAGCCCCCTCACTCCTCCAGCCACCTCACTTCTTCAGCCACCTCACTCCCCAGCCACCTCACTCCTCCAGCCACCTCACTCCTCCAGCCCCCTCACTCCTCCAGCCACCTCACTCCTCCAGCCACCTCACTCCTCCAGCCACCTCACTCCTCCAGCCACCTCACTCCTCCAGCCACCTCACTCCTCCAGCCACCTCACTCCTCCAGCCACCTCACTCCTCCAGCCACCTCACTCCTCCAGCCACCTCACTCCTCCAGCCACCTCACTTCTTCAGCCACCTCACTCCCCAGCCACCTCACTCCTCCAGCCACCTCACTCCCCCAGCCACCTCACTCCCCCAGCCACCTCACTCCCCCAGCCACCTCACTCCCCCAGCCACCTCACTCCCCAGCCACCTCACTCCCCCAGCCACCTCACTCCCCCAGCCACCTCACTCCGCCAGCCACCTCACTCCCCCAGCCACCTCACTCCTCTAGCTTACTCCTCACCTGAATTGGAATGATGCGGCTAGTACGGATGCGGGCCCTCCGGCACTGACAGATTCTGTGACCGTGCCAGCCTATCTGCACTGTGGCCTGCGTGTTGAAGACGGATAGAGACAGGGCTTTAAATTTACAATGTTAAAAAATTGCGGTAAAAGTCCCGAATCGTGTTAAAACCAGTTAATATCTGATTTTTCCTAATCCCGTCGTGATTAACGAACCAGGTGGCTCGAACAAAATCCGATCACTTCAACCAGGCCGTCGTCCCAACGCTGGGGCTCGAACCCTTGACCTCCGGCCGGACTGCCCCACGGTGTGGCGCCGGCGCTGTACTTAGTAATGTTCAGAAACAGAATGGAAGTCAGTTTTAAGTCGCGGATTTTCTCTGTATAGTCAACTCCGTCGCACTGAAAAAAATAAATAATTAGTTAAAATCAGCGCTAATTAACAACGCTAGGGTTCAAATTTATAGAAAATTAAAACAAAAGTGAAACCTCAAGCTCCACCGCCTGGGACAAATCCCGCCAAGGTCGCGTCAGCACCGATCTGGAACCTTCCTAAATTTAAATTTAAATTCAATTGTCTGTCAGTTTCATAGAAACTATAATTTAAACAAAAATTGTTTCGCGAGAGAAACTTACGCCAGCGTAAAACATCATGTTTCTCAGACGGCTGTTGAAACGCTCCGGATTGGCTTCTGTGAGTTTTAGAAATATTTTGAATTAAACATGCAAATAGCACTACTTAAAACAAGTAGTTAAAGGGTGTTTAATTTAAGTGCAGGACCGCAACACCCACCCTTAATTTTCCCAGCTCAAACTGGTACCCGATCTCAGCTGGGTGGACTGAAGCAATGCGCGGGATTAAGTGCCTTGCTCAAGGACACAAACTGTCTCCTAGAATTGGGGCTTGAACCCACGACCTTCCGGTCACAAGGCAGTTGCTCTAACCCCAACCATTTTACCTAAGTCAATATTAATAAGTTCCTATATGTTCTCATATGTCTTACAACACAAAAAAATATTTTTTTTTATATCAGATGTGCCAATCTTTCCAAACTGAGGGATAAAACTTTGAGCTACTGATCGAATTTTCGTCACCTCTCGACTCGTGAAACTCCAAGGCGACAGCGGCGTCCGCCCCGAGGCTGAAATAATTGTTGAAAACATCGGGAAATGGTTGATCAGTGAGCCGGATGTCGGAGACTCCCTGGATTGGATCCGGCAGTGGCTGCTGCGTCTCGCTGACAGGATCCTGCTCAACTTGCTGCTGCTGCTGCTGCTGTCCAGATGCCTCGTAGGCGGTTGGATTCGACTTGAATGTGACGCTCCACCTGAGTAATTGGGTTTTGTGAGTTGGCGTTTGCTTAACTTTTATAAAGTACATCTGCAGTCTTCCCTATAGGATCTTTTTAAAAGTACATAATGATCTCGAAAAAACGCTGAGTCTATGTTGCCTGTACGCCTAAAACCTTTTTATTTGTGGTAAGAGACATAGCTATCTGAAGGTTCCAGAAAGGAAAAAGGATCTCATCGATATTCAAGTAGCAATAAATCTTAAACAGAACGGATAAAATTCCTATGGTAAAAGTCTCCGAGCAGATATTTTGAGCAATAAAATAGCCCATAAAATGCCTAAAAGAAACCCCGGAAAACTAACGAAAAAGTATGGATATAAAAAGTCCGTAAAAATTCGATCAATGTTTGAAAACCTAAGATATCATTAAAAATTCTGAAAGATTTTTGTTATTTTAACCAACCAAGGTTTACAGTGAATAGTTCCAAAAAATATTTAAAATAACGATAAAAAGAGATTTAAATCAGCCAAATAAATTTATTTTAACATTAATATATAAACATTAATTGAAGTACTTTCTTGTCCCTACGTGCAGCCAAAAAATCTCCAAAATGCTGGAAAAAGCCTACTATTGTTTACCAATTTATGATAAAACCTTACGATGGTCATTTGAAATATTAGTCTAAAAATACATTTTAAATATTAAATTTAGATTTTTGGCGCTTCGGTTCGAGACTGATGTACTCGGAGCAAATGTAGACAGGGCATATGTGCACGGGGCAGATGTAGATAGGGAAGATGTACATCGGGCAGATGTACATAGGGCAGATGTACATAGGGCAGATGTACACAGGGCAGGTGCATACCTTTGCGTTCACTTAAGATCGTGACTGCATGTACATAAGATCCAAGTGTACATAGGAGCAAGCCAAATAAGCCTTACTGTCCCCTCGCTGGGTTGTGGAATGTTGTGTGCGCAAAAAATCTCCAAAAATAAACTACAAAAAAAGATCCAAGAAGCTCGCCTGTCCAGCCTCGTCAGCCGGCCGTCCTCCACGCAGCAGAGCATCTTAGTAAGCGGCTCGTCCATCGAGAACCCGCCGCCCCAATTTAAACTTCTGGCCAAATCGTTCCCGGTGCCCAGGGGGAGCACCGCCACGGGTGGCCACGGGCGCACGCCCAGACTGTCTATGGCCGACAGCACCCAGCCGGCAGTGCCGTCACCGCCGCACACCAGCACGCGAAGATTTGGCACTCTGGCGAATAATTTCAACGGGAATTCCGGACCGCAGGCGGCCAGATCGAACACCTGGCGAGGATTCAATAGCCAGAGAAGTTTCCGGCCGATTCGCGAGCCCAAATTGCCGCCAGACTTGGCATTGGTCAGCACCAGCACTGGGTGCTGCTGGTCCGTGACGTTGGCCGGAGGCTCGATGCTGAAATCGCTGCCGTCCGCGGAGCGGACAAGCCAGGCTGGCGGCAGAGTGAGGCTCGCCAGCGGCCCCAGACTGCACTGCTCGGTGAGCAGGCGCTTCTGGAAGCAGTTCAGCTTGTTGTGATAGGCCGATTTGCACCAGCTGCAGGCGATGGCCGCGACCTCCTTGGGCCCGCTGCCGCTGCCGGCGTTGAAGCCCAACTTCTGCTGGAATGACTTGGTGGAGAGGGTGAACTATAGTAAGTCTCTGGGTCGTATAATTAGTTCAAGGACTTTGTCTTCACGTACAGTTGTGATAATCTATATGTATGCCTTGAAGTCTGAGATTCCTTAGGATTAAGCTCTATGCCTCCATTGTGTCTCTCTCACTCATCTCGCTGTCTCCCTCTCACTCATCTCACTGTCTCCCTCTCACTCATCTCACTGTCTGCCTCTCACTCATCTCACTGTCTCCCTCTCACTCATCTCACTGTCTCCCTCTCACTCATCTCACTGTCTCCCTCTCACTCATCTCACTGTCTCCCTCTCACTCATCTCACTGTCTGCCTCTCACTCATCTCACTGTCTGCCTCTCACTCATCTCACTGTCTCCCTCTCATCTCAAGCTGTCTCCCTCTCACTCATCTCAATATATACCTCTCTTCCCTTTTACTGTTCACTTCTTTGTCCCCTCTTCTTCGTCTTCTTTTCTGTCTTCTTTGCACTAGTTAATTCTGTTTGCCCCAGTTTCCGCATTTCCCATCAGCATCTGTCAGCACTGGCCACCTCTATCTGTTTATCTTTTCCCTAACAACCGTCTCTGAATGCGGCCGTTAGTTCCTCCAATTCCTCCCTAAAAGGGATGGCAGCCGTGTTTTTTGCACCCACTTTAATGACCCTGCAGGTTGTCTTCAGTGAACTAGACTAGACACTCAGCAAGCTTAGGGTAGAAAGGGATCTATTCTATTGATAGAATTTGTCATTCACGTGCGGTGACGTGTGGACAAAAAGTGATGTTAAGACTGGTTCTAATGAATTTTTTTATAAGAAGAAAATTCTGAAACAAAAGCGTGCCATAACTTACCTTTGTTCTTAAAATATCCTTCAGCTAGCTTCTGTATCCCCTGCTCGAGGCGAAACCCCCAACCCTAAAGGCGTAAAAAAAGTCTGTGCCCATGTTTGGCTAAATAAGTTCGACCTCCATATGAGCCCCTGTGTACGAGTAGCTAAAAATAGACTCCACTGTCTGCAGAGCAGTCTATTTTTAGCACTCTTATTTTTAGGAAACAAAAAATGGCCCATTGGATGTTTGAAGCTTCTTTTTGCATGCATGGGTAATTGGAGGTGAAGGCAGCTGATGCAGGAGCGCATTAGAGTTATTATAAGGAGATATAAGTCATTGGGTAAAGCAACTCAGATAAGCTGGCGTATCCTCAATGGCGAATCTGATGGGATTAGGTCGATATAGTAAACTAATAATCCCTGAGTTCTGAGTACTAGAGGTCATCAATTCAGAGTCTTTCAGAGTTTGTCAGAATGTCAGAGTCCCAAGTGCATCAAGATTTAGTGAAGTACTAATCCGTTCATTCATTGTCTTAATACTATAGAAGCCAAAAATCAAACAAAACATTTTTGCTTCTATAATTCGTAAGCCATACTTAGGTAAGGAGATTTCTTAACTACGCAATTAAGAGGCAGCAACAAAACAAATGCGCGCGCCCACACAACGGGCCTTTATTTACCTTCCCACAGCATTTGCACTTTCCAGAAATGCGCCGCCTGTGAACCCAGTGATGTCTAGTAGCAGATTGCTGCTGCTGCTGCTGCTGAAATGATGAATTGGTTTAGTCAGCCTTTCCCTGAAACAGAATTCGCTAATGAAATGCTCTGTCTGAGGGCCGTATTTTCTAGTATTATATTTAAAGAAAAACAATATGACGCAAAAAAACTAGCAACGATTATTGCGCACTCAGATGGGGTACGCAGAAGTTTACTTTCACTTTCAGGAAGATTAAACCATTTCCCAAATATTTTGCTATCCATGCGATACATTCTATTAATGTCTGACCTTTGTCTGCAACCAAACTTGCTACATTAATTACATAACTGTGCTTTCACTAGCACACACCCCTCTCTAGCACACACCCCTCTCTAGCACACACCCCTCTCTAGCACACACCCCTCTCTAGCACACACCCCTCTCTAGCACACACCCCTCTAACACACCCCTCTCTAGCACACACCCCTCTCTAGCACACACCCCTCTCTAACACACCCCTCTCTAGCACACACCCCTCTCTAGCACACACCCCTCTCTAACACACCCCTCTCTAGCACACACCCCTCTCTAACACACACCCCTCTCTAGCACACACCCCTCTCTAGCACACACCCCTCTCTAGCACACACCCCTCTCTAACACACACCCCTCTCTAGCACACACCCCTCTCTAGCACACACCCCTCTCTAGCACACACCCCTCTCTAGCACACACCCCTCTCTAGCACACACCCCTCTCTAGCACACAACACCCCTCTCTAGCACACACCCCTCTCTAGCACACACCCCTCTCTAGCACACACCCCTCTCTAGCACACACCCCTCTCTAGCACACACCCCTCTCTAGCACACAACACCCCTCTCTAGCACACAACACCCCTATCTAGTACACAACACCCCTCACTGTCACAGCAAAGCCACTCTTTCATAGTAAGCCCCTACCATAATCTGTAATAAGCAAATGCGTGAAGTTTCGCATTAATGATCGGGCTGAGCTGTTTTAGTCGGTGCAAAAGTCTCACCTCAATGCTCGACACGGCCGCCTCATCCAGTCTCGCAGCCTCTCTAAACGTTGGTCTGCAACGAAATGCCAACTGAAATGCGTGGGCACACGTAGAAAAAGCTTTTTTTAAGCCTCGTTTTTTTATTCTTTAAGCCAGCGCAGCATGCTTTTTAAGTCTCATGCAAACAGGAATCTAGCACGGATTCCCTTGGCATGCGTAAATGAAAGAGAATGCTGATAGTTGGAAAAGTATTGCTTCAAAAAATATTTGTTTCTAACCGGGGCGATTAATGACAAAAGAAGCGTATTGACCCGCCCTCAGTGGATTTTTGCTAGCTTGTCAATCAGTTTTCCCACCGCTCTTCCCCTGCCTGCTTGCCAATTCTCCTCTGTGCACCCCCCTATCCGTTTCTTTGCTCGTTTCCTCTCTACCGCTTCTTTTATCTACCTCCCCCTGCTTCCGCTGTCTGCCTCTCCCTGCTTCCGCTCTCTCCCCCATCTTGCTTCCGCTCTCTCCCCATCTTGCTTCCGCTCTCTCCCCATCTTGCTTCCGCTATCTCCCTCCTCCTGCTTACGCTCTCTGCCTCTCCCTGCTTCCGCTCTCTCCCTCCTCCTGCTTCTGCCCTCTCCCTCATCTTGTTTTTACTCTCTCCCTCCTCCTACTTACGCCCTCTCCCTCCTCCTGCATCCGCCCTCTCCCTTCCCTGCTTCCGCTCTCTCCCTTCCCTGCTTCCGCTCTCTCCCTTTCCTGCTTCCGCTCTCTGCCTCCCCCTGGCTTCCGCTCTCTCCCTCTACCCTTTCTCCCCCTCCTTCACACTTGTCCTCAAAACCCTTTATAATAATCCCTCACCTTTCATTACTGTCAGTTTTCGAGTTTTTCACCGACCTAATAAATAAGTGCATAATTAATTATCGGACAGAACTGGGTCCCCAGAGACTGGACGGCCTAGCTGAAAGCATCTAAAATATATACATCAGATATTCAGAGGGAAAGCGAAATCACCTGCCACCTAACAGCCGTGCGCTACTGATCATAATTAAGAGGCTCCGAGCCTTCGAGGATGAGCTTGTGTATCAGCTTTCAAAGATTTTAGATATTTCAAAGCGCAATAATAATTCAATAATTTTTCAACGGCTTAAAAGCCTCAGCATCAAGGCTGCAATATGTAATGCTCAAAAGGCCAAAAATTTTATTACACCGTTATTTGGAAATTCTCCGTTGCTTTTTTTTGTTTTCTTGCTTGGCCTCGTGGCGTGCGTGGCCTTCACACTACAGAACAAGTACGCGTGCGGGCGTGCGTACGTTGTAGCTATAAGAAAACAAGATTTATGGTTTGTTGCATAACTCTATACTACGGCACGCCAGTATTAATAAATCAGCCTGGCTTTTAGGAAACTGAATGCCGGCTGCAAGAGGAGCAAAGGAAACCTCCCCAGAGGCATTGGCTAAATGAATTACAGTCCGCAGAGTCCCCCCCAAGCGAGGAAATGGGAAGGCATGGGATAATAGAGCTTTTGGGGAAAGAAAATGCGCGGTTTTTTCCTTCTTGGCCAAAGCATTTCTGATGAATGAAGTCCTTGGGAGTTGTTGCTGAGTAAAATGATTGCTGGTGACACTCGCTCTGTGTGTGCCGGTTTTTCCTCATTCTTTCTTTATTTATCTGTGGGCGTCAAAGCTGACTGATACGAGGGCGCCAAAGCTGACTGATACGAGGGCGCCAAAGCTGACTGATACGGGGGCGCCAAAGCTGACTGATACGGGGGCGCCAAAGCTGACTGATACGGGGGCGCCAAAGCTAACTGATACGAGGGCGCCAAAGCTGACTGATACGAGGGCGCCAAAGCTGACTGATACGAGGGCGCCAAAGCTAACTGATACGGGGGCGCCAAAGCTGACTGATACGGGGGCGCCAAAGCTGACTGATACGAGGGCGCCAAAGCTGACTGATACGGGGCGCCAAAGCTTTTACTTTCCTTTAGAGACCTAATTACAAAAAGTCAGAAACAAGCAGAATCTCAATCCATCCGGCGGTTGCCAAGCTGTCAGTGAATTCCCCTCCCCTCAACTCACCCGGTCAAAAGCTTCGGCGCAAGCAGAATGGACACCAATTTTGCAGACGGCGCACTTCTTCTTGCAGCCGGTCTTCTGCAATTATTTTTTAAGCTCGGGTATGTTAACAGAAGCATCCCTAACGAAGCTTAATTGGCAATCTTTTTTGCTTTGAAGCACGCAATGGCGATGGGAGCGAAGCTTGACATGAAAGTGAAATTTCATCATGAGATTTTTTTAATTGAGATTCGTCTATTATAATGATAAAGTTGAAAGACGGGAGTGTGGGCAAAGGCAAAAATGCCTGAGGGCGTTTCTTTGTCGTTCAATATCTTTTTCTCTGCAACTGAGGCATAAAGTCAATGTCCGATATGTGGAGTAAATAGCCTATTTAATCATTAGATTCGCTTATATTCAAAAAGCTGTATAAATAACTCACCAGACAGTCTGACTCCCCCACGTAGCAGAACTCACTGCTGGATGCGCAGTCGAACCAGAGGTGCTGACCGTTCAGTGCATCAGGCTGATGTGTGAGAATGTATTTTTTTATGATTTAGAGGGATGCGGGTTGGATGGGGTGGGCGTTAGGATTGAGGTGGGTGTCGGTTGGATTGGGGTGGGTGTTGGTTGGATTAAGGTGAGTGTTGGTTGGATTGGGTGGGCGTTGGTTGGATTGGGGTGGGTGTTGGTTGGATTTGGGTGGGTGTTGGTTGGATTGAGCTGAATACAGGTACGCTGGTAAAAAAACTGTCGTAAAATAACTTACCCCCCAATCGATTGCTGAATTCCACTGCCTGACTAACTCTGTGGGGCTGGAAGCTCGTGGCTGCTGCTGCTGATTGCCGCCAGCTTGCGCAGCTCCCGCTGATGCGATGTGCAGCAGCTTGCTGGGAAATAAATAGAAAATTGAAAGATGGAAATTTATTCGTTCTTTTAAATTACAATTGACACTTTTTGGAGCATTTTTTGGTATTTAAATATATAAAATGTATAAATTTCTTTTTAAGATCTCTAACGCTAGTAAAGTAAAAATTTATAACATAAAAAGCAGTCTATTTATTGGCCATTCAAAATATTTTGAACTGCTACGCACAACAATAGCAGTAAACATCTAGAATTAGAAAAGCAATTTATTCGCAAAACCTACATCTATCCTCTTCAAGCATCAAACGCCATTTCTCTGTAATAATCTCACCCTCTCCTCCCTGACAGTCGCACCTCACAAGCGCCACCCCTCCAGCAGCCCCGCCTCCCCAACAGTCGCACCTCATAAGCGAGCACCCCTCAAGCAGCCTTTATATCTTCGCTATTCTAGAAAAACATGCTTTTATTTACCATTAAAACATAATATACATGTAACTAATGGCCAGCATAGCTTGCACGACTTTTCTCTCAAGCTGATGTCGTACAAACTAATTAGTCATCAGAGTCAACAACAGAATGTAGCTCAGATTTTGTGGCACATATTATTGAAGGGAGCTAAAAATCAATGAAAAAACCCGATTGCTGCTACCTCTCTCTAACTTCTCTAACCTATACAGATTTCTCTAATGATAAAAAACGAATTTTTGCGATCTAATTACATTCTCGATTTTTACTTGCTAAGCCTATCATATCGCAGCGAGGATTCAGGAAAAAAGCAAACTTTCTCATTAATGACCTGAAAAATGAGCTGCTTTTCAACGTCCCGCCACATTACTCAAACAGATAATTTTGAGAGTAAACAAGATAAAATACTTTACCTTCCGCATGAGTCCCTCTGCATCCGTCACTCAATCTACGAGTAGGCGTCAATTTGTTTATCTATCTATCCATCTATCTATCTATCTATCTATCTATCTATCTATCTATCTATCTATCTATCTATCTATCTATCTATCTATCTATCTATCTATCTATCTATCTATCTATCTATCTATCTATCTATCTATCTATCTATCTATCTATCTATCTATCTATCTATCTATCTATCTATCTATCTATCTATCTATCTATCTATCTATCTATCTATCTATCTATCTATCTATCTATCTATCTATCTATCTATCTATCTATCTATCTATCTATCTATCTATCTATCTATCTATCTATCTATCTATCTATCTATCTATCTATCTATCTATCTATCTATCTATCTATCTATCTATCTATCTATCTATCTATCTATCTATCTATCTATCTATCTATCTATCTATCTATCTATCTATCTATCTATCTATCTATCTATCTATCTATCTATCTATCTATCTATCTATCTATCTATCTATCTATCTATCTATCTATCTATCTATCTATCTATCTATCTATCTATCTATCTATCTATCTATCTATCTATCTATCTATCTATCTATCTATCTATCTATCTATCTATCTATCTATCTATCTATCTATCTATCTATCTATCTATCTATCTATCTATCTATCTATCTATCTATCTATCTATCTATCTATCTATCTATCTATCTATCTATCTATCTATCTATCTATCTATCTATCTATCTATCTATCTATCTATCTATCTATCTATCTATCTATCTATCTATCTATCTATCTATCTATCTATCTATCTATCTATCTATCTATCTATCTATCTATCTATCTATCTATCTATCTATCTATCTATCTATCTATCTATCTATCTATCTATCTATCTATCTATCTATCTATCTATCTATCTATCTATCTATCTATCTATCTATCTATCTATCTATCTATCTATCTATCTATCTATCTATCTATCTATCTATCTATCTATCTATCTATCTATCTATCTATCTATCTATCTATCTATCTATCTATCTATCTATCTATCTATCTATCTATCTATCTATCTATCTATCTATCTATCTATCTATCTATCTATCTATCTATCTATCTATCTATCTATCTATCTATCTATCTATCTATCTATCTATCTATCTATCTATCTATCTATCTATCTATCTATCTATCTATCTATCTATCTATCTATCTATCTATCTATCTATCTATCTATCTATCTATCTATCTATCTATCTATCTATCTATCTATCTATCTATCTATCTATCTATCTATCTATCTATCTATCTATCTATCTATCTATCTATCTATCTATCTATCTATCTATCTATCTATCTATCTATCTATCTATCTATCTATCTATCTATCTATCTATCTATCTATCTATCTATCTATCTATCTATCTATCTATCTATCTATCTATCTATCTATCTATCTATCTATCTATCTATCTATCTATCTATCTATCTATCTATCTATCTATCTATCTATCTATCTATCTATCTATCTATCTATCTATCTATCTATCTATCTATCTATCTATCTATCTATCTATCTATCTATCTATCTATCTATCTATCTATCTATCTATCTATCTATCTATCTATCTATCTATCTATCTATCTATCTATCTATCTATCTATCTATCTATCTATCTATCTATCTATCTATCTATCTATCTATCTATCTATCTGTCTATCTATCTATCTATCTATCTATCTATCTATCTATCTATCTATCTATCTATCTATCTATCTATCTATCTATCTATCTATCTATCTATCTATCTATCTATCTATCTATCTATCTATCTATCTATCTATCTATCTATCTGTCTATCTATCTATCTATCTATCTATCTATCTATCTATCTATCTATCTATCTATCTATCTATCTATCTATCTATCTATCTATCTATCTATCTATCTTTCTATTCTGTCTTTCAGTATTCATTTAGCGCACAGTTTCGAACACTTATTTGCTAACAAAATTTTAGTTTTAGTTTTAAATTCACACTGGCAGCAGCAAAGCCCCATCCCAACAGCGCAATCACTGCACTGCAGTGCAAAGCCAAGCGAAGCAAAGTCAGTCTACTCATTGAATAATTCAAGCGCAGCAGCTTCAGCAGCCAGCACGCAAAGCAGAAAAAATGAGGAAAACAAAACCGAGGCAGGCACTAAAACAAAAATATTTTTATCGCTACTCTGACGAACTGAAAAAACGGTCTAGTTAGGCCTGAGTCGGTCTGGGATATTTTTGAAAAAATTAAAATATGCAGAACTGTAGCAGTATCCTTATTGGACAAAAAAGCCAGACAACAATATCACTGCAACTGAAGCTAAAAAAATCTGGAGAAAATATTTGCTTTTCAACAGCAGAAACTGCAGCGCACATGGCTTACAGAAATTGCACCAGCCTGTATAGGAGGATGGGAAACGGTTTGGCGAATTTTGCATCGGCAGGTTTTTTAACTGATAGAATCAAAACTGATTTTTGGGGTACTTTTGGGCGGCTCTTCCTACCCTGATGCTGCACTGATTGCGGGGGTAAATCAATGGGATTTTTTAGCCGCTAGACAACCAGCACTTGCCTTCTATCTGTGTAGCTCATCACTCCGTGTACGAGTGGGTGGATTTGCGCAATTGCTTTTTTTCAAATCCCATCCGGACTCCCAAAATCTCCTTCGTCACCTCGGCCCGCTTTGACAAATGGCTCCCAAGCTCATCATGCAGTCATTGTTTTCCTGCTTGCCTGGGGACTGCAAGTTCGGGCGGGAAATGAAAATAAAAAAAGCAATTCCTATATGAATCATGGGAAGGCGGCTTCGGCGGGTGGAGCAGCTCTGCAGGTTTCTGTCGCTATCAACATGAAGTGATTGTGCGGGGGTGATTACTTGAATTGAGAGACAATGGTAACGAAGGAGCGAGACAACCTGATTGCTACAGAGAGTAACACAACCTGATAGCTAGAGAGAGTGACACAGCCTGATAGCTAGAGAGTGACACAGCCTGATAGTTAGAGAGTGACACAACCGGATAGCTAGAGAGAGTGACACAACCGGATAGCTAGAGAGAGTGACACAACCTGATAGCTAGAGAGAGTGACACAGCCTGATAGCTAGAGAGTGACACAGCCTGATAGTTAGAGAGTGACACAACCGGATAGCTAGAGAGAGTGACACAACCGGATAGCTAGAGAGAGTGACACAACCTGATAGCTAGAGAGTGACATAACTTGGTAGCTAAAGAGTGACACAACCTGATAGCTAGAGAGTCACACACACTAAAAGATAGAGAGTGACACAACCTGATAGCTAGAGAGTGACACAACATGATAGTTAGAGAGTGACACAACCTGATAGCTAGAGAGTGACACAAACTGATAGCTAGAGAGTGACACAGCCTGATAGTTAGAGAGTGACACAACCTGATAGCTAGAGAGAGTGACACAACATGATAGTTAGAGAGTGACACAGCCTGATAGTTAGAGAGTGACACAACCTGATAGCTAGAGAGAGTGACACAACCTGATAGCTAGAGAGTGACACACACTGATAGCTAGAGAGTGACATAACTTGGTAGCTAAAGAGTGACACAACCTGATAGCTAGAGAGTCACACACACTAAAAGATAGAGAGTGACACAACCTGATAGCTAGAGAGTGACATAACTTGGTAGCTAAAGAGTGACACAAACTGATAGCTAGAGAGTCACACACACTAAAAGATAGAGAGTGACACAACCTGATAGCTAGAGAGTCACACAACATGATAGTTAGAGAGTGACACAACCGGATAGCTAGAGAGTGACACAACATGATAGTTAGAGAGTGACACAACCTGATAGCTAGAGAGTGACTCAGCCTGATAGTTAGAGAGTGACACAACCGGATAGCTAGAGAGAGTGACACAACCTGATAGCTAGAGAGTGACACAACCTGATAGCTAGAGAGTGACACAGCCTGATAGTTAGAGAGTGACACAACCTGATAGCTAGAGAGAGTGACACAACATGATAGTTAGAGAGTGACACAACCTGATAGTTAGAGAGTGACACAGCCTGATAGCTAGAGAGAGTGACACAACATGATAGTTAGAGAGTGACACAGCCTGATAGCTAGAGAGTGACACAACCTGATAGCTAGAGAGTGACACACACTGATAGCTAGAGAGTGACATAACTTGGTAGCTAAAGAGTGACACAACATGATAGCTAGAGAGTGACACAACCTGATAGTTAGAGAGTGACACAGCCTGATAGCTAGAGAGTGACACAACCTGATAGCTAGAGAGTGACACACACTGATAGCTAGAGAGTGACATAACTTGGTAGCTAAAGAGTGACACAACATGATAGCTAGAGAGTGACACAACCTGATAGTTAGAGAGTGACACAGCCTGATAGCTAGAGAGAGTGACACAACCTGATAGCTAGAGAGAGTGACACAACATGATAGTTAGAGAGTGACACAACCTGATAGCTAGAGAGTGACACACACTGATAGCTAGAGAGTGACATAACTTGGTAGCTAAAGAGTGACACAACCTGATAGCTAGAGAGTCACACACACTAAAAGATAGAGAGTGACACAACCTGATAGCTAGAGAGTCACACAACATGATAGTTAGAGAGTGACACAACCGGATAGCTAGAGAGTGACACAACATGATAGTTAGAGAGTGACACAACCTGATAGCTAGAGAGTGACTCAGCCTGATAGTTAGAGAGTGACACAACCGGATAGCTAGAGAGAGTGACACAACCTGATAGCTAGAGAGTGACACAACCTGATAGCTAGAGAGTGACACAGCCTGATAGTTAGAGAGTGACACAACCTGATAGCTAGAGAGAGTGACACAACATGATAGTTAGAGAGTGACACAACCTGATAGCTAGAGAGAGTGACACAACATGATAGTTAGAGAGTGACACAACCTGATAGTTAGAGAGTGACACAGCCTGATAGCTAGAGAGAGTGACACAACATGATAGTTAGAGAGTGACACAACCTGATAGCTAGAGAGTGACACAACCTGATAGCTAGAGAGTGACACACACTGATAGCTAGAGAGTGACATAACTTGGTAGCTAAAGAGTGACACAACATGATAGCTTAGGAGTGACACACACTAAAAGATAGAGAGTGACACAACCTGATAGCTAGAGAGTGGCACACATTGATAGCTAGAGAGTGTCGCAACCTGATAGCTAGAGAGTGACACACACCGATAGTTAGAGAGAGTGACACACACTGATAGCTAGAGAGTGACACAACATGATAGCTAGAGAGTGACACAACCTGATAGCTAGAGAGTGTGACACACACTGATAGCTAGAGAAAGACACAACCTGATAGCTAGAGAGTGACGCAACCTGATAGCTAGAGAGTGACACACACCGATAGTTAGAGAGAGTGACACACACTGATAGCTAGAGAAAGACACAACCTGATAGTTGTGTGATAGAGAGCGCCACAACCCGATAGCTAGAGAAAGACACAACCTGATAGTTGTGTGATAGAGAGCGCCACAACCCGATAGCTAGAGAGTGACACAACCTGGTAGCTAGAGAGTGATACTCTAATAGCTATAAAGTGATACACACTGAAAGCGAGGGAGTGATGCAATTGACAACCAGAATTCAAGTCGCTTTAGTGGATGGAAATCAATGTTCTCGGAGTGGCAGGCACGCAAATCAAAAGCTATATGCGGGGTGAGGCGAAAGTATATCGAATAAGGAGCAACTTTGAGTGACCTGTACAGAAAAAAATGCCAAGCGATAATGGATATCTTAATGGAGGTGAAGTAGTTTAAAGCGGACTTCTCGATGCCAAAACTACTCCACAAAAGCGAAAAACGCGGACCACGCCCCAAAAGTAACGCGAAAAATTATCCCAAGATCCCCGAAACTCACGCAATTGACGCTTTTCCGCCGCCGGCGCCATCGGGACCGCGAGGCGAGTTGGAGCCGCTGGGGGAATTGGAATCGGTGAAGCCACCGCCGCCGCCGCTCCGGCTGCTGCCAATTCGGTGACGATGGCCGCCAGACAGCGACGAAGCTGCAGCGCCGGCTGTTGCGGCAGTGGCGGCGGCCGCGGCGGCGACATCAAAGGAAAACGCTCTCGGCTTCGCGGCCTCGGGCTCTGTCGGCGCCGACCCGGCTCCTGTTGGACCGCCTCCGCTGCCGCCTTTGCCGCCCGCCTTGCGGTACCAGCCGGCGTCCAGCGAGCTGGAGCGCAGCTTCCCAGCTGTGCCGCCGCCTTGGATGAAGCTGGCCGTCGGCACCTGCAGCAGGTTGGCCTCGCTTGGCGCGGCCAGCTGGGGCTCGAACTCGGGCTCCTCCTCACCCGTCTCCTCCTCCAAGCGCTGCTCCTGGATCAGGGCGCAGTGCACGCAAATCCTGGGAATTTCCAGCGAACGGCCGCGCTTCCTGCCGCCGCTGCCGCCGCCAAGACTGGGCAGCGCCAGCCAGCCGAACAGGCCGCCTTTTGAGCCGCCGCTGCTGCCGCTGCCGCCCGATCGCTCACCAACGGCGCCGTCTTCCGGGGAGCTGCTGACGGCCTGCAAATCGCCGCTGCCGTTGCCGCCGCCGCCACTGCCGCCGCCACCGGCCGCCTCGACCATCCGTCACGTCGTAGCTGTTGGATCTTGGCTTGTTGATCTGAGCAGCGGAGCAGCGGTCCGGTGGCGGCTCCACCGACAGGCTGTCCTCGGCGTCGCTGTCACCTAGCGACGGTTGCCGCTGGCGCTCCTGCGTCTGCCCGGCCTGGCAGCAGTTGTCGGCCAGGTGAGCTTCGTCATCTTCGTCAGGCACCAGATGCTCCACCACGATTGGAATGGGCGAGACGGCTCGGTCAGACATGACTTGTTGCTATGGGAATCGATGTTTTTTTCAATAAAGCTGGGCGTGGCAAACTGCTTTTGCGCAGCTGGATTGAAAGTGAAGGCCTGCTATTTTTATGCGCCTGAGTGACGCCTGCCTCTGCCGCTATTGGCTGGAAAAGAGTGGACTCGTTTGATTGGAGAGGCTTTTGGGATAACATACTAACTAGCGAGAGTTGATCCCTACGCTTCCCTGCAACTCTGTCTCGTTATTTTGTTCTATAAACTCGTTACTATGCAAATTTCGATCCGCACTAGTCTATAATCTCCACTAATAGGATTTTTATTCCAATCTCTATTACTAAGCACTACCTTTAAAGAAATGCGGTCATCTAAGAAAGCATAGATAGATAGATAGCACTACCTTTAAAGAAATGCGGTCATCTAAGAAAGCATAGATAGATAGATAGATAGATAGATAGATAGATAGATAGATAGATAGATAGATAGATAGATAGATAGATAGATAGATAGATAGATAGATAGATAGATAGATAGATAGATAGATAGATAGATAGATAGATAGATAGATAGATAGATAGATAGATAGATAGATAGATAGATAGATAGATAGATAGATAGATAGATAGATAGATAGATAGATAGATAGATAGATAGATAGATAGATAGATAGATAGATAGATAGATAGATAGATAGATAGATAGATAGATAGATAGATAGATAGATAGATAGATAGATAGATAGATAGATAGATAGATAGATAGATAGATAGATAGATAGATAGATAGATAGATAGATAGATAGATAGATAGATAGATAGATAGATAGATAGATAGATAGATAGATAGATAGATAGATAGATAGATAGATAGATAGATAGATAGATAGATAGATAGATAGATAGATAGATAGATAGATAGATAGATAGATAGATAGATAGATAGATAGATAGATAGATAGATAGATAGATAGATAGATAGATAGATAGATAGATAGATAGATAGATAGATAGATAGATAGATAGATAGATAGATAGATAGATAGATAGATAGATAGATAGATAGATAGATAGATAGATAGATAGATAG
>CATNEM010000156.1:842500-850000 GCA_950096795.1 Macrostomum cliftonense
AGATAGATAGATAGATAGATAGATAGATAGATAGATAGATATAGATAGATAGATAGATAGATAGATAGATAGATAGATAGATAGATAGATAGATAGATAGATAGATAGATAGATAGATAGATAGATAGATAGATAGATAGATAGATAGATAGATAGATAGATAGATAGATAGATAGATAGATAGATAGATAGATAGATAGATAGATAGATAGATAGATAGATAGATATAGATAGATAGATAGATAGATAGATAGATAGATAGATAGATAGATAGATAGATAGATAGATAGATAGATAGATAGATAGATAGATAGATAGAGATAGATAGATAGATAGATAGATAGATAGATAGATATAGATAGATAGATAGATAGATAGATAGATAGATAGATAGATAGATAGATAGATAGATAGATAGATAGATAGATAGATAGATAGATAGATAGATAGATAGATAGATAGATAGATAGATAGATAGATAGATAGATAGATAGATAGATAGATAGATAGATAGATAGATAGATAGATAGATAGATAGAGATAGATAGATAGATAGATAGATAGATATAGATAGATAGATAGATAGATAGATAGATATAGATAGATAGATAGATAGATAGATAGATAGATAGATAGATAGATAGATAGATAGATAGATAGATAGATAGATAGATAGATAGATAGATAGATAGATAGATAGATAGATAGATAGATAGATAGATAGATAGATAGATAGATAGATAGATAGATAGATAGATAGATAGATAGATAGATAGATAGATAGATAGATAGATAGATAGATAGATAGATAGATAGATAGATAGATAGATAGATAGATAGATAGATAGATAGATAGATAGATAGATAGATAGATAGATAGATAGATAGATAGATAGATAGATAGATAGATAGATAGATAGATAGATAGATAGATAGATAGATAGATAGATAGATAGATAGATAGATAGATAGATAGATAGATAGATAGATAGATAGATAGATAGATAGATAGATAGATAGATAGATAGATAGATAGATAGATAGATAGATAGATAGATAGATAGATAGATAGATAGATAGATAGATAGATAGATAGATAGATAGATAGATAGATAGATAGATAGATAGATAGATAGATAGATAGATAGATAGATAGATAGATAGATAGATAGATAGATAGATAGATAGATAGATAGATAGATAGATAGATAGATAGATAGATAGATAGATAGATAGATAGATAGATAGATAGATAGATAGATAGATATATATAGATAGATAGATAGATAGATAGATAGATAGATAGATAGATAGATAGATAGATAGATAGATAGATAGATAGATAGATAGATAGATAGATAGATAGATAGATAGATAGATAGATAGATAGATAGATAGATAGATAGATAGATAGATAGATAGATAGATAGATAGATAGATAGATAGATAGATAGATAGATAGATAGATAGATAGATAGATAGATAGATAGATAGATAGATAGATAGATAGATAGATAGATAGATAGATAGATAGATAGATAGATAGATAGATAGATAGATAGATAGATAGATAGATAGATAGATAGATAGATAGATAGATAGATAGATAGATAGATAGATAGATAGATAGATAGATAGATAGATAGATAGATAGATAGATAGATAGATAGATAGATAGATAGATAGATAGATAGATAGATAGATAGATAGATAGATAGATAGATAGATAGATAGATAGATAGATAGATAGATAGATAGATAGATAGATAGATAGATAGATAGATAGATAGATAGATAGATAGATAGATAGATAGATAGATAGATAGATAGATAGATAGATAGATAGATAGATAGATAGATAGATAGATAGATAGATAGATAGATAGATAGATAGATAGATAGATAGATAGATAGATAGATAGATAGATAGATAGATAGATAGATAGATAGATAGATAGATAGATAGATAGATAGATAGATAGATAGATAGATAGATAGATAGATAGATAGATAGATAGATAGATAGATAGATAGATAGATAGATAGATAGATAGATAATAGATAGATAGATAGATAGATAGATAGATAGATAGATAGATAGATAGATAGATAGATAGATAATAGATAGATAGATAGATAGATAGATAGATAGATAGATAGATAGATAGATAGATAGATAGATAGATAGATAGATAGATAGATAGATAGATAGATAGATAGATAGATAGATAGATAGATAGATAGATAGATAGATAGATAGATAGATAGATAGATATAGATAGATAGATAGATAGATAGATAGATAGATAGATAGATAGATAGATAGATAGATAGATAGATAGATAGATAGATAGATAGATAGATAGATAGATAGATAGATAGATAGATAGATAGATAGATAGATAGATAGATAGATAGATAGATAGATAGATAGATAGATAGATAGATAGATAGATAGATAGATAGATAGATAGATAGATAGATAGATAGATAGATAGATAGATAGATAGATAGATAGATAGATAGATAGATAGATAGATAGATAGATAGATAGATAGATAGATAGATAGATAGATAGATAGATAGATAGATAGATAGATAGATAGATAGATAGATAGATAGATAGATAGATAGATAGATAGATAGATAGATAGATATAGATAGATAGATAGATAGATAGATAGATAGATAGATAGATAGATAGATAGATAGATAGATAGATAGATAGATAGATAGATAGATAGATAGATAGATAGATAGATAGATAGATAGATAGATAGATAGATAGATAGATAGATAGATAGATAGATAGATAGATAGATAGATAGATAGATAGATAGATAGATAGATAGATAGATAGATAGATAGATAGATAGATAGATAGATAGATAGATAGATAGATAGATAGATAGATAGATAGATAGATAGATAGATAGATAGATAGATAGATAGATAGATAGATAGATAGATAGATAGATAGATAGATAGATAGATAGATAGATAGATAGATAGATAGATAGATAGATAGATAGAGATAGATAGATAGATAGATAGATAGATAGATAGATAGATAGATAGATAGATAGATAGATAGATAGATAGATAGATAGATAGATAGATAGATAGATAGATAGATAGATAGATAGATAGATAGATAGATAGATAGATAGATAGATAGATAGATAGATAGATAGATAGATAGATAGATAGATAGATAGATAGATAGATAGATAGATAGATAGATAGATAGATAGATAGATAGATAGATAGATAGATAGATAGATAGATAGATAGATAGATAGATAGATAGATAGATAGATAGATAGATAGATAGATAGATAGATAGATAGATAGATAGATAGATAGATAGATAGATAGATAGATAGATAGATAGATAGATAGATAGATAGATAGATAGATAGATAGATAGATAGATAGATAGATAGATAGATAGATAGATAGATAGATAGATAGATAGATAGATAGATAGATAGATAGATAGATAGATAGATAGATAGATAGATAGATAGATAGATAGATAGATAGATAGATAGATAGATAGATAGATAGATAGATAGATAGATAGATAGATAGATAGATAGATAGATAGATAGATAGATAGATAGATAGATAGATAGATAGATAGATAGATAGATAGATAGATAGATAGATAGATAGATAGATAGATAGATAGATAGATAGATAGATAGATAGATAGATAGATAGATAGATAGATAGATAGATAGATAGATAGATAGATAGATAGATAGATAGATAGATAGATAGATAGATAGATAGATAGATAGATAGATAGATAGATAGATAGATAGATAGATAGATAGATAGATAGATAGATAGATAGATAGATAGATAGATAGATAGATAGATAGATAGATAGATAGATAGATAGATAGATAGATAGATAGATAGATAGATAGATAGATAGATAGATAGATAGATAGATAGATAGATAGATAGATAGATAGATAGATAGATAGATAGATAGATAGATAGATAGATAGATAGATAGATAGATAGATAGATAGATAGATAGATAGATAGATAGATAGATAGATAGATAGATAGATAGATAGATAGATAGATAGATAGATAGATAGATAGATAGATAGATAGATAGATAGATAGATAGATAGATAGATATAGATAGATAGATAGATAGATAGATAGATAGATAGATAGATAGATAGATAGATAGATAGATAGATAGATAGATAGATAGATAGATAGATAGATAGATAGATAGATAGATAGATAGATAGATAGATAGATAGATAGATAGATAGATAGATAGATAGATAGATAGATAGATAGATAGATAGATAGATAGATAGATAGATAGATAGATAGATAGATAGATAGATAGATAGATAGATAGATAGATAGATAGATAGATAGATAGATAGATAGATAGATAGATAGATAGATAGATAGATAGATAGATAGATAGATAGATAGATAGATAGATAGATAGATAGATAGATAGATAGATAGATAGATAGATAGATAGATAGATAGATAGATAGATAGATAATAGATAGATAGATAGATAGATAGATAGATAGATAGATAGATAGATAGATAGATAGATAGATAGATAGATAGATAGATAGATAGATAGATAGATAGATAGATAGATAGATAGATAGATAGATAGATAGATAGATAGATAGATAGATAGATAGATAGATAGATAGATAGATAGATAGATAGATAGATAGATAGATAGATAGATAGATAGATAGATAGATAGATAGATAGATAGATAGATAGATAGATAGATAGATAGATAGATAGATAGATAGATAGATAGATAGATAGATAGATAGATAGATAGATAGATAGATAGATAGATAGATAGATAGATAGATAGATAGATAGATAGATAGATAGATAGATAGATAGATAGATAGATAGATAGATAGATAGATAGATAGATAGATAGATAGATAGATAGATAGATAGATAGATAGATAGATAGATAGATAGATAGATAGATAGATAGATAGATAGATAGATAGATAGATAGATAGATAGATAGATAGATAGATAGATAGATAGATAGATAGATAGATAGATAGATAGATAGATAGATAGATAGATAGATAGATAGATAGATAGATAGATAGATAGATAGATAGATAGATAGATAGATAGATAGATAGATAGATAGATAGATAGATAGATAGATAGATAGATAGATAGATAGATAGATAGATAGATAGATAGATAGATAGATAGATAGATAGATAGATAGATAGATAGATAGATAGATAGATAGATAGATAGATAGATAGATAGATAGATAGATAGATAGATAGATAGATAGATAGATAGATAGATAGATAGATAGATAGATAGATAGATAGATAGATAGATAGATAGATAGATAGATAGATAGATAGATAGATAGATAGATAGATAGATAGATAGATAGATAGATAGATAGATAGATAGATAGATAGATAGATAGATAGATAGATAGATAGATAGATAGATAGATAGATAGATAGATAGATAGATAGATAGATAGATAGATAGATAGATAGATAGATAGATAGATAGATAGATAGATAGATAGATAGATAGATAGATAGATAGATAGATAGATAGATAGATAGATAGATAGATAGATAGATAGATAGATAGATAGATAGATAGATAGATAGATAGATAGATAGATAGATAGATAGATAGATAGATAGATAGATAGATAGATAGATAGATAGATAGATAGATAGATAGATAGATAGATAGATAGATAGATAGATAGATAGATAGATAGATAGATAGATAGATAGATAGATAGATAGATAGATAGATAGATAGATAGATAGATAGATAGATAGATAGATAGATAGATAGATAGATAGATAGATAGATAGATAGATAGATAGATAGATAGATAGATAGATAGATAGATAGATAGATAGATAGATAGATAGATAGATAGATAGATAGATAGATAGATAGATAGATAGATAGATAGATAGATAGATAGATAGATAGATAGATAGATAGATAGATAGATAGATAGATAGATAGATAGATAGATAGATAGATAGATAGATAGATAGATAGATAGATAGATAGATAGATAGATAGATAGATAGATAGATAGATAGATAGATAGATAGATAGATAGATAGATAGATAGATAGATAGATAGATAGATAGATATAGATAGATAGATAGATAGATAGATAGATAGATAGATAGATAGATAGATAGATAGATAGATAGATAGATAGATAGATAGATAGATAGATAGATAGATATAGATAGATAGATAGATAGATAGATAGATAGATAGATAGATAGATAGATAGATAGATAGATAGATAGATAGATAGATAGATAGATAGATAGATAGATAGATAGATAGATAGATAGATAGATAGATAGATAGATAGATAGATAGATAGATAGATAGATAGATAGATAGATAGATAGATAGATAGATAGATAGATAGATAGATAGATAGATAGATAGATAGATAGATAGATAGATAGATAGATAGATAGATAGATAGATAGATAGATAGATAGATAGATAGATAGATAGATAGATAGATAGATAGATAGATAGATAGATAGATAGATAGATAGATAGATAGATAGATAGATAGATAGATAGATAGATAGATAGATAGATAGATAGATAGATAGATAGATAGATAGATAGATAGATAGATAGATAGATAGATAGATAGATAGATAGATAGATAGATAGATAGATAGATAGATAGATAGATAGATAGATAGATAGATAGATAGATAGATAGATATAGATAGATAGATAGATAGATAGATAGATAGATAGATAGATAGATAGATAGATAGATAGATAGATAGATAGATAGATAGATAGATAGATAGATAGATAGATAGATAGATAGATAGATAGATAGATAGATAGATAGATAGATAGATAGATAGATAGATAGATAGATAGATAGATAGATAGATAGATAGATAGATAGATAGATAGATAGATAGATAGATAGATAGATAGATAGATAGATAGATAGATAGATAGATAGATAGATAGATAGATAGATAGATAGATAGATAGATAGATAGATAGATAGATAGATAGATAGATAGATAGATAGATAGATAGATAGATAGATAGATAGATAGATAGATAGATAGATAGATAGATAGATAGATAGATAGATAGATAGATAGATAGATAGATAGATAGATAGATAGATAGATAGATAGATAGATAGATAGATAGATAGATAGATAGATAGATAGATAGATAGATAGATAGATAGATAGATAGATAGATAGATAGATAGATAGATAGATAGATAGATAATAGATAGATAGATAGATAGATAGATAGATAGATAGATAGATAGATAGATAGATAGATAGATAGATAGATAGATAGATAGATAGATAGATAGATAGATAGATAGATAGATAGATAGATAGATAGATAGATAGATAGATAGATAGATAGATAGATAG
>CATNEM010000156.1:857500-863199 GCA_950096795.1 Macrostomum cliftonense
AGATAGATAGATAGATAGATAGATAGATAGATAGATAGATAGATAGATAGATAGATAGATAGATAGATAGATAGATAGATAGATAGATAGATAGATAGATAGATAGATAGATAGATAGATAGATAGATAGATAGATAGATAGATAGATAGATAGATAGATAGATAGATAGATAGATAGATAGATAGATAGATAGATAGATAGATAGATAGATAGATAGATAGATAGATAGATAGATAGATAGATAGATAGATAGATAGATAGATAGATAGATAGATAGATAGATAGATAGATAGATAGATAGATAGATAGATAGATAGATAGATAGATAGATAGATAGATAGATAGATAGATAGATAGATAGATAGATAGATAGATAGATAGATAGATAGATAGATAGATAGATAGATAGATAGATAGATAGATAGATAGATAGATAGATAGATAGATAGATAGATAGATAGATAGATAGATAGATAGATAGATAGATAGATAGATAGATAGATAGATAGATAGATAGATAGATAGATAGATAGATAGATAGATAGATAGATAGATAGATAGATAGATAGATAGATAGATAGATAGATAGATAGATAGATAGATAGATAGATAGATAGATAGATAGATAGATAGATAGATAGATAGATAGATAGATAGATAGATAGATAGATAGATAGATAGATAGATAGATAGATAGATAGATAGATAGATAGATAGATAGATAGATAGATAGATAGATAGATAGATAGATAGATAGATAGATAGATAGATAGATAGATAGATAGATAGATAGATAGATAGATAGATAGATAGATAGATAGATAGATAGATAGATAGATAGATAGATAGATAGATAGATAGATAGATAGATAGATAGATAGATAGATAGATAGATAGATAGATAGATAGATAGATAGATAGATAGATAGATAGATAGATAGATAGATAGATAGATAGATAGATAGATAGATAGATAGATAGATAGATAGATAGATAGATAGATAGATAGATAGATAGATAGATAGATAGATAGATAGATAGATAGATAGATAGATAGATAGATAGATAGATAGATAGATAGATAGATAGATAGATAGATAGATAGATAGATAGATAGATAGATAGATAGATAGATAGATAGATAGATAGATAGATAGATAGATAGATAGATAGATAGATAGATAGATAGATAGATAGATAGATAGATAGATAGATAGATAGATAGATAGATAGATAGATAGATAGATAGATAGATAGATAGATAGATAGATAGATAGATAGATAGATAGATAGATAGATAGATAGATAGATAGATAGATAGATAGATAGATAGATAGATAGATAGATAGATAGATAGATAGATAGATAGATAGATAGATAGATAGATAGATAGATAGATAGATAGATAGATAGATAGATAGATAGATAGATAGATAGATAGATAGATAGATAGATAGATAGATAGATAGATAGATAGATAGATAGATAGATAGATAGATAGATAGATAGATAGATAGATAGATAGATAGATAGATAGATAGATAGATAGATAGATAGATAGATAGATAGATAGATAGATAGATAGATAGATAGATAGATAGATAGATAGATAGATAGATAGATAGATAGATAGATAGATAGATAGATAGATAGATAGATAGATAGATAGATAGATAGATAGATAGATAGATAGATAGATAGATAGATAGATAGATAGATAGATAGATAGATAGATAGATAGATAGATAGATAGATAGATAGATAGATAGATAGATAGATAGATAGATAGATAGATAGATAGATAGATAGATAGATAGATAGATAGATAGATAGATAGATAGATAGATAGATAGATAGATAGATAGATAGATAGATAGATAGATAGATAGATAGATAGATAGATAGATAGATAGATAGATAGATAGATAGATAGATAGATAGATAGATAGATAGATAGATAGATAGATAGATAGATAGATAGATAGATAGATAGATAGATAGATAGATAGATAGATAGATAGATAGATAGATAGATAGATAGATAGATAGATAGATAGATAGATAGATAGATAGATAGATAGATAGATAGATAGATAGATAGATAGATAGATAGATAGATAGATAGATAGATAGATAGATAGATAGATAGATAGATAGATAGATAGATAGATAGATAGATAGATAGATAGATAGATAGATAGATAGATAGATAGATAGATAGATAGATAGATAGATAGATAGATAGATAGATAGATAGATAGATAGATAGATAGATAGATAGATAGATAGATAGATAGATAGATAGATAGATAGATAGATAGATAGATAGATAGATAGATAGATAGATAGATAGATAGATAGATAGATAGATAGATAGATAGATAGATAGATAGATAGATAGATAGATAGATAGATAGATAGATAGATAGATAGATAGATAGATAGATAGATAGATAGATAGATAGATAGATAGATAGATAGATAGATAGATAGATAGATAGATAGATAGATAGATAGATAGATAGATAGATAGATAGATAGATAGATAGATAGATAGATAGATAGATAGATAGATAGATAGATAGATAGATAGATAGATAGATAGATAGATAGATAGATAGATAGATAGATAGATAGATAGATAGATAGATAGATAGATAGATAGATAGATAGATAGATAGATAGATAGATAGATAGATAGATAGATAGATAGATAGATAGATAGATAGATAGATAGATAGATAGATAGATAGATAGATAGATAGATAGATAGATAGATAGATAGATAGATAGATAGATAGATAGATAGATAGATAGATAGATAGATAGATAGATAGATAGATAGATAGATAGATAGATAGATAGATAGATAGATAGATAGATAGATAGATAGATAGATAGATAGATAGATAGATAGATAGATAGATAGATAGATAGATAGATAGATAGATAGATAGATAGATAGATAGATAGATAGATAGATAGATAGATAGATAGATAGATAGATAGATAGATAGATAGATAGATAGATAGATAGATAGATAGATAGATAGATAGATAGATAGATAGATAGATAGATAGATAGATAGATAGATAGATAGATAGATAGATAGATAGATAGATAGATAGATAGATAGATAGATAGATAGATAGATAGATAGATAGATAGATAGATAGATAGATAGATAGATAGATAGATAGATAGATAGATAGATAGATAGATAGATAGATAGATAGATAGATAGATAGATAGATAGATAGATAGATAGATAGATAGATAGATAGATAGATAGATAGATAGATAGATAGATAGATAGATAGATAGATAGATAGATAGATAGATAGATAGATAGATAGATAGATAGATAGATAGATAGATAGATAGATAGATAGATAGATAGATAGATAGATAGATAGATAGAATAGATAGATAGATAGATAGATAGATAGATAGATAGATAGATAGATAGATAGATAGATAGATAGATAGATAGATAGATAGATAGATAGATAGATAGATAGATAGATAGATAGATAGATAGATAGATAGATAGATAGATAGATAGATAGATAGATAGATAGATAGATAGATAGATAGATAGATAGATAGATAGATAGATAGATAGATAGATAGATAGATAGATAGATAGATAGATAGATAGATAGATAGATAGATAGATAGATAGATAGATAGATAGATAGATAGATAGATAGATAGATAGATAGATAGATAGATAGATAGATAGATAGATAGATAGATAGATAGATAGATAGATAGATAGATAGATAGATAGATAGATAGATAGATAGATAGATAGATAGATAGATAGATAGATAGATAGATAGATAGATAGATAGATAGATAGATAGATAGATAGATAGATAGATAGATAGATAGATAGATAGATAGATAGATAGATAGATAGATAGATAGATAGATAGATAGATAGATAGATAGATAGATAGATAGATAGATAGATAGATAGATAGATAGATAGATAGATAGATAGATAGATAGATAGATAGATAGATAGATAGATAGATAGATAGATAGATAGATAGATAGATAGATAGATAGATAGATAGATAGATAGATAGATAGATAGATAGATAGATAGATAGATAGATAGATAGATAGATAGATAGATAGATAGATAGATAGATAGATAGATAGATAGATAGATAGATAGATAGATAGATAGATAGATAGATAGATAGATAGATAGATAGATAGATAGATAGATAGATAGATAGATAGATAGATAGATAGATAGATAGATAGATAGATAGATAGATAGATAGATAGATAGATAGATAGATAGATAGATAGATAGATAGATAGATAGATAGATAGATAGATAGATAGATAGATAGATAGATAGATAGATAGATAGATAGATAGATAGATAGATAGATAGATAGATAGATAGATAGATAGATAGATAGATAGATAGATAGATAGATAGATAGATAGATAGATAGATAGATAGATAGATAGATAGATAGATAGATAGATAGATAGATAGATAGATAGATAGATAGATAGATAGATAGATAGATAGATAGATAGATAGATAGATAGATAGATAGATAGATAGATAGATAGATAGATAGATAGATAGATAGATAGATAGATAGATAGATAGATAGATAGATAGATAGATAGATAGATAGATAGATAGATAGATAGATAGATAGATAGATAGATAGATAGATAGATAGATAGATAGATAGATAGATAGATAGATAGATAGATAGATAGATAGATAGATAGATAGATAGATAGATAGATAGATAGATAGATAGATAGATAGATAGATAGATAGATAGATAGATAGATAGATAGATAGATAGATAGATAGATAGATAGATAGATAGATAGATAGATAGATAGATAGATAGATAGATAGATAGATAGATAGATAGATAGATAGATAGATAGATAGATAGATAGATAGATAGATAGATAGATAGATAGATAGATAGATAGATAGATAGATAGATAGATAGATAGATAGATAGATAGATAGATAGATAGATAGATAGATAGATAGATAGATAGATAGATAGATAGATAGATAGATAGATAGATAGATAGATAGATAGATAGATAGATAGATAGATAGATAGATAGATAGATAGATAGATAGATAGATAGATAGATAGATAGATAGATAGATAGATAGATAGATAGATAGATAGATAGATAGATAGATAGATAGATAGATAGATAGATAGATAGATAGATAGATAGATAGATAGATAGATAGATAGATAGATAGATAGATAGATAGATAGATAGATAGATAGATAGATAGATAGATAGATAGATAGATAGATAGATAGATAGATAGATAGATAGATAGATAGATAGATAGATAGATAGATAGATAGATAGATAGATAGATAGATAGATAGATAGATAGATAGATAGATAGATAGATAGATAGATAGATAGATAGATAGATAGATAGATAGATAGATAGATAGATAGATAGATAGATAGATAGATAGATAGATAGATAGATAGATAGATAGATAGATAGATAGATAGATAGATAGATAGATAGATAGATAGATAGATAGATAGATAGATAGATAGATAGATAGATAGATAGATAGATAGATAGATAGATAGATAGATAGATAGATAGATAGATAGATAGATAGATAGATAGATAGATAGATAGATAGATAG
>CATNEM010000157.1:0-142500 GCA_950096795.1 Macrostomum cliftonense
GGATAGATAGATAGATAGATAGATAGATAGATAGATAGATAGATAGATAGATAGATAGATAGATAGATAGATAGGATAGATAGATAGATAGATAGATAGATAGATAGATAGATAGATAGATAGATAGATAGATAGATAGATAGATAGATAGATAGATAGATAGATAGATAGATAGATAGATAGATAGATAGATAGATAGATAGATAGATAGATAGATAGATAGGATAGATAGATAGATAGATAGATAGATAGATAGAATAGATAGATAGATAGATAGATAGATAGATAGATAGATAGATAGATAGATAGATAGATAGATAGATAGATAGATAGATAGATAGATAGATAGATAGATAGATAGATATAGGATAGATAGATAGATAGATAGATAGATAGATAGATAGATAGATTAGATAGATAGTAGATAGATAGATAGATAGATAGATAGATAGATAGATAGATAGATAGATAGATAGATAGATAGATAGATAGATAGATAGATAGATAGATAGATAGATAGATAGATAGATAGATAGATAGATAGATAGATAGATAGATAGATAGATAGATAGATAGATAGATAGATAGATAGATAGATAGATAGATAGATAGATAGATAGATAGATAGATAGATAGATAGATAGATAGATAGATAGATAGATAGATAGATAGATAGATAGATAGATAGATAGATAGATAGATAGATAGATAGATAGATAGATAGATAGATAGATAGATAGATAGATAGATAGATAGATAGATAGATAGATAGATAGATAGAGATAGATAGATAGATAGATAGATAGATAGATAGATAGATAGATAGATAGATAGATAGATAGATAGATAGATAGATAGATAGATAGATAGATAGATAGAGATAGATAGATAGATAGATAGATAGATAGATAGATAGATAGATAGATAGATAGATAGATAGATAGATAGATAGATAGATAGATAGATAGATAGATAGATAGATAGATAGATAGATAGATAGATAGATAGATAGATAGATAGATAGATAGATAGATAGATAGATAGATAGATAGATAGATAGATAGATAGATAGATAGATAGATAGATAGATAGATAGATAGATAGATAGATAGATAGATAGATAGATAGATAGATAGATAGATAGATAGATAGATAGATAGATAGATAGATAGATAGATAGATAGATAGATAGATAGATAGATAAGATAGATAGATAGATAGATAGATAGATAGATAGATAGATAGATAGATAGATAGATAGATAGATAGATAGATAGATAGATAGATAGATAGATATAGATAGATAGATAGATAGATAGATAGATAGATAGATAGATAGATAGATAGATAGATAGATAGATAGATAGATAGATAGATAGATAGATAGATAGATAGATAGATAGATAGATAGATAGATAGATAGATAGATAGATAGATAGATAGATAGATAGATAGATAGATAGATAGATAGATAGATAGATAGATAGATAGATAGATAGATAGATAGATAGATAGATAGATAGATAGATAGATAGATAGATAGATAGATAGATAGATAGATAGATAGATAGATAGATTAGATAGATAGATAGATAGATAGATAGATAGATAGATAGATAGATAGATAGATAGATAGATAGATAGATAGATAGATAGATAGATAGATAGATAGATAGATAGATAGATAGATAGATAGATAGATAGATAGATAGATAGATAGATAGATAGATAGATAGATAGATAGATAGATAGATAGATAGATAGATAGATAGATAGATAGATAGATAGATAGATAGATAGATAGATAGATAGATAGATAGATAGATAGATAGATAGATAGATAGATAGATAGATAGATAGATAGATAGATAGATAGATAGATAGATAGATAGATAGATAGATAGATAGATAGATAGATAGATAGATAGATAGATAGATAGAATAGATAGATAGATAGATAGATAGATAGATAGATAGATAGATAGATAGATAGATAGATAGATAGATAGATAGATAGATAGATAGATAGATAGATAGATAGATAGATAGATAGATAGATAGATAGATAGATAGATAGATAGATAGATAGATAGATAGAAGAGATAGATAGATAGATAGATAGATAGATAGATAGATAGATAGATAGATAGATAGATAGATAGATAGATAGATAGATAGATAGATAGATAGATAGATAGATAGATAGATAGATAGATAGATAGATAGATAGATAGATAGATAGATAGATAGATAGATAGATAGATAGATAGATAGATAGATAGATAGATAGATAGATAGATAGATAGATAGATAGATAGATAGATAGATAGATAGATAGATAGATAGATAGATAGATAGATAGATAGATAGATAGATAGATAGATAGATAGATAGATAGATAGATAGATAGATAGATAGATAGATAGATAGATAGATAGATAGATAGATAGATAGATAGATAGATAGATAGATAGATAGATAGATAGATAGATAGATAGATAGATAGATAGATAGATAGATAGATAGATAGATAGATAGATAGATAGATAGATAGATAGATAGATAGATAGATAGATAGATAGATAGATAGATAGATAGATAGATAGATAGATAGATAGATAGATAGATAGATAGATAGATAGATAGATAGATAGATAGATAGATAGATAGATAGATAGATAGATAGATAGATAGATAGATAGATAGATAGATAGATAGATAGATAGATAGATAGATAGATAGATAGATAGATAGATAGATAGATAGATAGATAGATAGATAGATAGATAGATAGATAGATAGATAGATAGATAGATAGATAGATAGATAGATAGATAGATAGATAGATAGATAGATAGATAGATAGATAGATAGATAGATAGATAGATAGATAGATAGATAGATAGATAGATAGATAGATAGATAGATAGATAGATAGATAGATAGATAGATAGATAGATAGATAGATAGATAGATAGATAGATAGATAGATAGATAGATAGATAGATAGATAGATAGATAGATAGATAGATAGATAGATAGATAGATAGATAGATAGATAGTAGATAGATAGATAGATAGATAGATAGATAGATAGATAGATAGATAGATAGATAGATAGATAGATAGATAGATAGATAGATAGATAGATAGATAGATAGATAGATAGATAGATAGATAGATAGATAGATAGATAGATAGATAGATAGATAGATAGATAGATAGATAGATAGATAGATAGATAGATAGATAGATAGATAGATAGATAGATAGATAGATAGATAGATAGATAGATAGATAGATAGATAGATAGATAGATAGATAGATAGATAGATAGATAGATAGATAGATAGATAGATAGATAGATAGATAGATAGATAGATAGATAGATAGATAGATAGATAGATAGATAGATAGATAGATAGATAGATAGATAGATAGATAGATAGATAGATAGATAGATAGATAGATAGATAGATAGATAGATAGATAGATAGATAGATAGATAGATAGATAGATAGATAGATAGATAGATAGATAGATAGATAGATAGATAGATAGATAGATAGATAGATAGATAGATAGATAGATAGATAGATAGATAGATAGATAGATAGATAGATAGATAGATAGATAGATAGATAGATAGATAGATAGATAGATAGATAGATAGATAGATAGATAGATAGATAGATAGATAGATAGATAGATAGATAGATAGATAGATAGATAGATAGATAGATAGATAGATAGATAGATAGATAGATAGATAGATAGATAGATAGATAGATAGATAGATAGATAGATAGATAGATAGATAGATAGATAGATAGATAGATAGATAGATAGATAGATAGATAGATAGATAGATAGATAGATAGATAGATAGATAGATAGATAGATAGATAGATAGATAGATAGATAGATAGATAGATAGATAGATAGATAGATAGATAGATAGATAGATAGATAGATAGATAGATAGATAGATAGATAGATAGATAGATAGATAGATAGATAGATAGATAGATATAAGATAGATAGATAGATAGATAGATAGATAGATAGATAGATAGATAGATAGATAGATAGATAGATAGATAGATAGATAGATAGATAGATAGATAGATAGATAGATAGATAGATAGATAGATAGATAGATAGATAGATAGATAGATAGATAGATAGATAGATAGATAGATAGATAGATAGATAGATAGATAGATAGATAGATAGATAGATAGATAGATAGATAGATAGATAGATAGATAGATAGATAGATAGATAGATAGATAGATAGATAGATAGATAGATAGATAGATAGATAGATAGATAGATAGATAGATAGATAGATAGATAGATAGATAGATAGATAGATAGATAGATAGATAGATAGATAGATAGATAGATAGATAGATAGATAGATAGATAGATAGATAGATAGATAGATAGATAGATAGATAGATAGATAGATAGATAGATAGATAGATAGATAGATAGATAGATAGATAGATAGATAGATAGATAGATAGATAGATAGATAGATAGATAGATAGATAGATAGATAGATAGATAGATAGATAGATAGATAGATAGATAGATAGATAGATAGATAGATAGATAGATAGATAGATAGATAGATAGATAGATAGATAGATAGATAGATAGATAGATAGATAGATAGATAGATAGATAGATAGATAGATAGATAGATAGATAGATAGATAGATAGATAGATAAGATAGATAGATAGATAGATAGATAGATAGATAGATAGATAGATAGATAGATAGATAGATAGATAGATAGATAGATAGATAGATAGATAGATAGATAGATAGAAGATAGATAGATAGATAGATAGATAGATAGATAGATAGATAGATAGATAGATAGATAGATAGATAGATAGATAGATAGATAGATAGATAGATAGATAGATAGATAGATAGATAGATAGATAGATAGATAGATAGATAGATAGATAGATAGATAGATAGATAGATAGATAGATAGATAGATAGATAGATAGATAGATAGATAGATAGATAGATAGATAGATAGATAGATAGATAGATAGATAGATAGATAGATAGATAGATAGATAGATAGATAGATAGATAGATAGATAGATAGATAGATAGATAGATAGATAGATAGATAGATAGATAGATAGATAGATAGATAGATAGATAGATAGATAGATAGATAGATAGATAGATAGATAGATAGATAGATAGATAGATAGATAGATAGATAGATAGATAGATAGATAGATAGATAGATAGATAGATAGATAGATAGATAGATAGATAGATAGATAGATAGATAGATAGATAGATAGAGATAGATAGATAGATAGATAGATAGATAGATAGAGATAGATAGATAGATAGATAGATAGATAGATAGATAGATAGATAGATAGATAGATAGATAGATAGATAGATAGATAGATAGATAGATAGATAGATAGATAGATAGATAGATAGATAGATAGATAGATAGATAGATAGATAGATAGATAGATAGATAGATAGATAGATAGATAGATAGATAGATAGATAGATAGATAGATAGATAGATAGATGATAGATAGATAGATAGATAGATAGATAGATAGATAGATAGATATTAGATAGATAGATAGATAGATAGATAGATAGATAGATAGATAGATAGATAGATAGATAGATAGATAGATAGATAGATAGATAGATAGATAGATAGATAGATAGATAGATAGATAGATAGATAGATAGATAGATAGATAGATAGATAGATAGATAGATAGATAGATAGATAGATAGATAGATAGATAGATAGATAGATAGATAGATAGATAGATAGATAGATAGATAGATAGATAGATAGATAGATAGATAGATAGATAGATAGATAGATAGATAGATAGATAGATAGATAGATAGATAGAGATAGATAGATAGATAGATAGATAGATAGATAGATAGATAGATAGATAGATAGATAGATAGATAGATAGATAGATAGATAGATAGATAGATAGATAGATAGATAGATAGATAGATAGATAGATAGATAGATAGATAGATAGATAGATAGATAGATAGATAGATAGATAGATAGATAGATAGATAGATAGATAGATAGATAGATAGATAGATAGATAGATAGATAGATAGATAGATAATAGATAGATAGATAGATAGATAGATAGATAGATAGATAGATAGATAGATAGATAGATAGATAGATAGATAGATAGATAGATAGATAGATAGATAGATAGATAGATAGATAGATAGATAGATAGAGATAGATAGATAGATAGATAGATAGATAGATAGATAGATAGATAGATAGATAGATAGATAGATAGATAGATAGATAGATAGATAGATAGATAGATAGATAGATAGATAGATAGATAGATAGATAGATAGATAGATAGATAGATAGATAGATAGATAGATAGATAGATAGATAGATAGATAGATAGATAGATAGATAGATAGATAGATAGATAGATAGATAGATAGATAGATAGATAGATAGATAGATAGATAGATAGATAGATAGATAGATAGATAGATAGATAGATAGATAGTAGATAGATAGATAGATAGATAGATAGATAGATAGATAGATAGATAGATAGATAGATAGATAGATAGATAGATAGATAGATAGATAGATAGATAGATAGATAGATAGATAGATAGATAGATAGATAGATAGATAGATAGATAGATAGATAGATAGATAGATAGATAGATAGATAGATAGATAGATAGATAGATAGATAGATAGATAGATAGATAGATAGATAGATAGATAGATAGATAGATAGATAGATAGATAGATAGATAGATAGATAGATAGATAGATAGATAGATAGATAGATAGATAGATAGATAGATAGATAGATAGATAGATAGATAGATAGATAGATAGATAGATAGATAGATAGATAGATAGATAGATAGATAGATAGATAGATAGATAGATAGATAGATAGATAGATAGATAGATAGATAGATAGATAGATAGATAGATAGATAGATAGATAGATAGATAGATAGATAGATAGATAGATAGATAGATAGATAGATAGATAGATAGATAGATAGATAGATAGATAGATAGATAGATAGATAGATAGATAGATAGATAGATAGATAGATAGATAGATAGATAGATAGATAGATAGATAGATAGATAGATAGATAGATAGATAGATAGATAGATAGATAGATAGATAGATAGATAGATAGATAGATAGATAGATAGATAGATAGATAGATAGATAGATAGATAGATAGATAGATAGATAGATAGATAGATAGATAGATAGATAGATAGATAGATAGATAGATAGATAGATAGATAGATAGATAGATAGATAGATAGATAGATAGATAGATAGATAGATAGATAGATAGATAGATAGATAGATAGATAGATAGATAGATAGATAGATAGATAGATAGATAGATAGATAGATAGATAGATAGATAGATAGATAGATAGATAGATAGATAGATAGATAGATAGATAGGAGAGATAGATAGATAGATAGATAGATAGATAGATAGATAGATAGATAGATAGATAGATAGATAGATAGATAGATAGATAGATAGATAGATAGATAGATAGATAGATAGATAGATAGATAGATAGATAGATAGATAGATAGATAGATAGATAGATAGATAGATAGATAGATAGATAGATAGATAGATAGATAGATAGATAGATAGATAGATAGATAGATAGATAGATAGATAGATAGATAGATAGATAGATAGATAGATAGATAGATAGATAGATAGATAGATAGATAGATAGATAGATAGATAGATAGATAGATAGATAGATAGATAGATAGATAGATAGATAGATAGATAGATAGATAGATAGATAGATAGATAGATAGATAGATAGATAGATAGATAGATAGATAGATAGATAGATAGATAGATAGATAGATAGATAGATAGATAGATAGATAGATAGATAGATAGATAGATAGATAGATAGATAGATAGATAGATAGATAGATAGATAGATAGATAGATAGATAGATAGATAGATAGATAGATAGATAGATAGATAGATAGATAGATAGATAGATAGATAGATAGATAGATAGATAGATAGATAGATAGATAGATAGATAGATAGATAGATAGATAGATAGATAGATAGATAGATAGATAGATAGATAGATAGATAGATAGATAGATAGATAGAGATAGATAGATAGATAGATAGATAGATAGATAGATAGATAGATAGATAGATAGATAGATAGATAGATAGATAGATAGATAGATAGATAGATAGATAGATAGATAGATAGATAGATAGATAGATAGATAGATAGATAGATAGATAGATAGATAGATAGATAGATAGATAGATAGATAGATAGATAGATAGATAGATAGATAGATAGATAGATAGATAGATAGATAGATAGATAGATAGATAGATAGATAGATAGATAGATAGATAGATAGATAGATAGATAGATAGATAGATAGATAGATAGATAGATAGATAGATAGATAGATAGATAGATAGATAGATAGATAGATAGATAGATAGATAGATAGATAGATAGATAGATAGATAGATAGATAGAAGATAGATAGATAGATAGATAGATAGATAGATAGATAGATAGATAGATAGATAGATAGATAGATAGATAGATAGATAGATAGATAGATAGATAGATAGATAGATAGATAGATAGATAGATAGATAGATAGATAGATAGATAGATAGATAGATAGATAGATAGATAGATAGATAGATAGATAGATAGATAGATAGATAGATAGATAGATAGATAGATAGATAGATAGATAGATAGATAGATAGATAGATAGATAGATAGATAGATAGATAGATAGATAGATAGATAGATAGATAGATAGATAGATAGATAGATAGATAGATAGATAGATAGATAGATAGATAGATAGATAGATAGATAGATAGATAGATAGATAGATAGATAGATAGATAGATAGATAGATAGATAGATAGATAGATAGATAGATAGATAGATAGATAGATAGATAGATAGATAGATAGATAGATAGATAGATAGATAGATAGATAGATAGATAGATAGATAGATAGATAGATAGATAGATAGATAGATAGATAGATAGATAGATAGATAGATAGATAGATAGATAGATAGATAGATAGATAGATAGATAGATAGATAGATAGATAGATAGATAGATAGATAGATAGATAGATAGATAGATAGATAGATAGATAGATAGATAGATAGATAGATAGATAGATAGATAGATAGATAGATAGATAATAGATAGATAGATAGATAGATAGATAGATAGATAGATAGATAGATAGATAGATAGATAGATAGATAGATAGATAGATAGATAGATAGATAGATAGATAGATAGATAGATAGATAGATAGATAGATAGATAGATAGATAGATAGATAGATAGATAGATAGATAGATAGATAGATAGATAGATAGATAGATAGATAGATAGATAGATAGATAGATAGATAGATAGATAGATAGATAGATAGATAGATAGATAGATAGATAGATAGATAGATAGATAGATAGATAGATAGATAGATAGATAGATAGATAGATAGATAGATAGATAGATAGATAGATAGATAGATAGATAGATAGATAGATAGATAGATAGATAGATAGATAGATAGATAGATAGATAGATAGATAGATAGATAGATAGATAGATAGATAGATAGATAGATAGATAGATAGATAGATAGATAGATAGATAGATAGATAGATAGATAGATAGATAGATAGATAGATAGATAGATAGATAGATAGATAGATAGATAGATAGATAGATAGATAGATAGATAGATAGATAGATAGATAGATAGATAGATAGATAGATAGATAGATAGATAGATAGATAGATAGATAGATAGATAGATAGATAGATAGATAGATAGATAGATAGATAGATAGATAGATAGATAGATAGATAGATAGATAGATAGATAGATAGATAGATAGATAGATAGATAGATAGATAGATAGATAGATAGATAGATAGATAGATAGATAGATAGATAGATAGATAGATAGATAGATAGATAGATAGATAGATAGATAGATAGATAGATAGATAGATAGATAGATAGATAGATAGATAGATAGATAGATAGATAGATAGATAGATAGATAGATAGATAGATAGATAGATAGATAGATAGATAGATAGATAGATAGATAGATAGATAGATAGATAGATAGATAGATAGATAGATAGATAGATAGATAGATAGATAGATAGATAGATAGATAGATAGATAGATAGATAGATAGATAGATAGATAGATAGATAGATAGATAGATAGATAGATAGATAGATAGATAGATAGATAGATAGATAGATAGATAGATAGATAGATAGATAGATAGATAGATAGATAGAGATAGATAGATAGATAGATAGATAGATAGATAGATAGATAGATAGATAGATAGATAGATAGATAGATAGATAGATAGATAGATAGATAGAGATAGATAGATAGATAGATAGATAGATAGATAGATAGATAGATAGATAGATAGATAGATAGATAGATAGATAGATAGATAGATAGATAGATAGATAGATAGATAGATAGATAGATAGATAGATAGATAGATAGATAGATAGATAGATAGATAGATAGATAGATAGATAGATAGATAGATAGATAGAAGATAGATAGATAGATAGATAGATAGATAGATAGATAGATAGATAGATAGATAGATAGATAGATAGATAGATAGATAGATAGATAGATAGATAGATAGATAGATAGATAGATAGATAGATAGATAGATAGATAGATAGATAGATAGATAGATAGATAGATAGATAGATAGATAGATAGATAGATAGATAGATAGATAGATAGATAGATAGATAGATAGATAGATAGATAGATAGATAGATAGATAGATAGATAGATAGATAGATAGATAGATAGATAGATAGATAGATAGATAGATAGATAGATAGATAGATAGATAGATAGATAGATAGATAGATAGATAGATAGATAGATAGATAGATAGATAGATAGATAGATATAGATAGATAGATAGATAGATAGATAGATAGATAGATAGATAGATAGATAGTAGATAGATAGATAGATAGATAGATAGATAGATAGATAGATAGATAGATAGATAGATAGATAGATAGATAGATAGATAGATAGATAGATAGATAGATAGATAGATAGATAGATAGATAGATAGATAGATAGATAGATAGATAGATAGATAGATAGATAGATAGATAGATAGATAGATAGATAGATAGATAGATAGATAGATAGATAGATAGATAGATAGATAGATAGATAGATAGATAGATAGATAGATAGATAGATAGATAGATAGATAGATAGATAGATAGATAGATAGATAGATAGATAGATAGATAGATAGATAGATAGATAGATAGATAGATAGATAGATAGATAGATAGATAGATAGATAGATAGATAGATAGATAGATAGATAGATAGATAGATAGATAGATAGATAGATAGATAGATAGATAGATAGATAGATAGATAGATAGATAGATAGATAGATAGATAGATAGATAGATAGATAGATAGATAGATAGATAGATAGATAGATAGATAGATAGATAGATAGATAGATAGATAGATAGATAGATAGATAGATAGATAGATAGATAGATAGATAGATAGATAGATAGATAGATAGATAGATAGATAGATAGATAGATAGATAGATAGATAGATAGATAGATAGATAGATAGATAGATAGATAGATAGATAGATAGATAGATAGATAGATATAGATAGATAGATAGATAGATAGATAGATAGATAGATAGATAGATAGATAGATAGATAGATAGATAGATAGATAGATAGATAGATAGATAGATAGATAGATAGATAGATAGATAGATAGATAGATAGATAGAGATAGATAGATAGATAGATAGATAGATAGATAGATAGATAGATAGATAGATAGATAGATAGATAGATAGATAGATAGATAGATAGATAGATAGATAGATAGATAGATAGATAGATAGATAGATAGATAGATAGATAGATAGATAGATAGATAGATAGATAGATAGATAGATAGATAGATAGATAGATAGATAGATAGATAGATAGATAGATAGATAGATAGATAGATAGATAGATAGATAGATAGATAGATAGATAGATAGATAGATAGATAGATAGATAGATAGATAGATAGATAGATAGATAGATAGATAGATAGATAGATAGATAGATAGATAGATAGATAGATAGATAGATAGATAGATAGATAGATAGATAGATAGATAGATAGATAGATAGATAGATAGATAGATAGATAGATAGATAGATAGATAGATAGATAGATAGATAGATAGATAGATAGATAGATAGATAGATAGATAGATAGATAGATAGATAGATATAGATAGATAGATAGATAGATAGATAGATAGATAGATAGATAGATAGATAGATAGATAGATAGATAGATAGATAGATAGATAGATAGATAGATAGATAGATAGATAGATAGATAGATAGATAGATAGATAGATAGATAGATAGATAGATAGATAGATAGATAGATAGATAGATAGATAGATAGATAGATAGATAGATAGATAGATAGATAGATAGATAGATAGATAGATAGATAGATAGATAGATAGATAGATAGATAGATAGATAGATAGATAGATAGATAGATAGATAGATAGATAGATAGATAGATAGATAGATAGATAGATAGATAGATAGATAGATAGATAGATAGATAGATAGATAGATAGATAGATAGATAGATAGATAGATAGATAGATAGATAGATAGATAGATAGATAGATAGATAGATAGATAGATAGATAGATAGATAGATAGATAGATAGATAGATAGATAGATAGATAGATAGATAGATAGATAGAGATAGATAGATAGATAGATAGATAGATAGATAGATAGATAGATAGATAGATAGATAGATAGATAGATAGATAGATAGATAGATAGATAGATAGATAGATAGATAGATAGATAGATAGATAGATAGATAGATAGATAGATAGATAGATAGATAGATAGATAGATAGATAGATAGATAGATAGATAGATAGATAGATAGATAGATAGATAGATAGATAGATAGATAGATAGATAGATAGATAGATAGATAGATAGATAGATAGATAGATAGATAGATAGATAGATAGATAGATAGATAGATAGATAGATAGATAGATAGATAGATAGATAGATAGATAGATAGATAGATAGATAGATAGATAGATAGATAGATAGATAGATAGATAGATAGATAGATAGATAGATAGATAGATAGATAGATAGATAGATAGATAGATAGATAGATAGATAGATAGATAGATAGATAGATAGATAGATAGATAGATAGATAGATAGATAGATATAGATAGATAGATAGATAGATAGATAGATAGATAGATAGATAGATAGATAGATAGATAGATAGATAGATAGATAGATAGATAGATAGATAGATAGATAGATAGATAGATAGATAGATAGATAGATAGATAGATAGATAGATAGATAGATAGATAGATAGATAGATAGATAGATAGATAGATAGATAGATAGATAGATAGATAGATAGATAGATAGATAGATAGATAGATAGATAGATAGATAGATAGATAGATAGATAGATAGATAGATAGATAGATAGATAGATAGATAGATAGATAGATAGATAGATAGATAGATAGATAGATAGATAGATAGATAGATAGATAGATAGATAGATAGATAGATAGATAGATAGATAGATAGATAGATAGATAGATAGATAGATAGATAGATAGATAGATAGATAGATAGATAGATAGATAGATAGATAGATAGATAGATAGATAGATAGATAGATAGATAGATAGATAGATAGATAGAATAGATAGATAGATAGATAGATAGATAGATAGATAGATAGATAGATAGATAGATAGATAGATAGATAGATAGATAGATAGATAGATAGATAGATAGATAGATAGATAGATAGATAGATAGATAGATAGATAGATAGATAGATAGATAGATAGATAGATAGATAGATAGATAGATAGATAGATAGATAGATAGATAGATAGATAGATAGATAGATAGATAGATAGATAGATAGATAGATAGATAGATAGATAGATAGATAGATAGATAGATAGATAGATAGATAGATAGATAGATAGATAGATAGATAGATAGATAGATAGATAGATAGATAGATAGATAGATAGATAGATAGATAGATAGATAGATAGATAGATAGATAGATAGATAGATAGATAGATAGATAGATAGATAGATAGATAGATAGATAGATAGATAGATAGATAGATAGATAGATAGATAGATAGATAGATAGATAGATAGATAGATAGATAGATAGATAGTAGATAGATAGATAGATAGATAGATAGATAGATAGATAGATAGATAGATAGATAGATAGATAGATAGATAGATAGATAGATAGATAGATAGATAGATAGATAGATAGATAGATAGATAGATAGATAGATAGATAGATAGATAGATAGATAGATAGATAGATAGATAGATAGATAGATAGATAGATAGATAGATAGATAGATAGATAGATAGATAGATAGATAGATAGATAGATAGATAGATAGATAGATAGATAGATAGATAGATAGATAGATAGATAGATAGATAGATAGATAGATAGATAGATAGATAGATAGATAGATAGATAGATAGATAGATAGATAGATAGATAGATAGATAGATAGATAGATAGATAGATAGATAGATAGATAGATAGATAGATAGATAGATAGATAGATAGATAGATAGATAGATAGATAGATAGATAGATAGATAGATAGATAGATAGATAGATAGATAGATAGATAGATAGATAGATAGATAGATAGATAGATAGATAGATAGATAGATAGATAGATAGATAGATAGATAGATAGATAGATAGATAGATAGATAGATAGATAGATAGATAGATAGATAGATAGATAGATAGATAGATAGATAGATAGATAGATAGATAGATAGATAGATAGATAGATAGATAGATAGATAGATAGATAGATAGATAGATAGATAGATAGATAGATAGATAGATAGATAGATAGATAGATAGATAGATAGATAGATAGATAGATAGATAGATAGATAGATAGATAGATAGATAGATAGATAGATAGATAGATAGATAGATAGATAGATAGATAGATAGATAGATAGATAGATAGATAGATAGATAGATAGATAGATAGATAGATAGATAGATAGATAGATAGATAGATAGATAGATAGATAGATAGATAGATAGATAGATAGATAGATAGATAGATAGATAGATAGATAGATAGATAGATAGATAGATAGATAGATAGATAGATAGATAGATAGATAGATAGATAGATAGATAGATAGATAGATAGATAGATAGATAGATAGATAGATAGATAGATAGATAGATAGATAGATAGATAGATAGATAGATAGATAGATAGATAGATAGATAGATAGATAGATAGATAGATAGATAGATAGATAGATAGATAGATAGATAGATAGATAGATAGATAGATAGATAGATAGATAGATAGATAGATAGATAGATAGATAGATAGATAGATAGATAGATAGATAGATAGATAGATAGATAGATAGATAGATAGATAGATAGATAGATAGATAGATAGATAGATAGATAGATAGATAGATAGATAGATAGATAGATAGATAGATAGATAGATAGATAGATAGATAGATAGATAGATAGATAGATAGATAGATAGATAGATAGATAGATAGATAGATAGATAGATAGATAGATAGATAGATAGATAGATAGATAGATAGATAGATAGATAGATAGATAGATAGATAGATAGATAGATAGAAGATAGATAGATAGATAGATAGATAGATAGATAGATAGATAGATAGATAGATAGATAGATAGATAGATAGATAGATAGATAGATAGATAGATAGATAGATAGATAGATAGATAGATAGATAGATAGATAGATAGATAGATAGATAGATAGATAGATAGATAGATAGATAGATAGATAGATAGATAGATAGATAGATAGATAGATAGATAGATAGATAGATAGATAGATAGATAGATAGATAGATAGATAGATAGATAGATAGATAGATAGATAGATAGATAGATAGATAGATAGATAGATAGATAGATAGATAGATAGATAGATAGATAGATAGATAGATAGATAGATAGATAGATAGATAGATAGATAGATAGATAGATAGATAGATAGATAGATAGATAGATAGATAGATAGATAGATAGATAGATAGATAGATAGATAGATAGATAGATAGATAGATAGATAGATAGATAGATAGATAGATAGATAGATAGATAGATAGATAGATAGATAGATAGATAGATAGATAGATAGATAGATAGATAGATAGATAGATAGATAGATAGATAGATAGATAGATAGATAGATAGATAGATAGATAGATAGATAGATAGATAGATAGATAGATAGATAGATAGATAGATAGATAGATAGATAGATAGATAGATAGATAGATAGATAGATAGATAGATAGATAGATAGATAGATAGATAGATAGATAGATAGATAGATAGATAGATAGATAGATAGATAGATAGATAGATAGATAGATAGATAGATAGATAGATAGATAGATAGATAGATAGATAGATAGATAGATAGATAGATAGATAGATAGATAGATAGATAGATAGATAGATAGATAGATAGATAGATAGATAGATAGATAGATAGATAGATAGATAGATAGATAGATAGATAGATAGATAGATAGATAGATAGATAGATAGATAGATAGATAGATAGATAGATAGATAGATAGATAGATAGATAGATAGATAGATAGATAGATAGATAGATAGATAGATAGATAGATAGATAGATAGATAGATAGATAGATAGATAGATAGATAGATAGATAGATAGATAGATAGATAGATAGATAGATAGATAGATAGATAGATAGATAGATAGATAGATAGATAGATAGATAGATAGATAGATAGATAGATAGATAGATAGATAGATAGATAGATAGATAGATAGATAGATAGATAGATAGATAGATAGATAGATAGATAGATAGATAGATAGATAGATAGATAGATAGATAGATAGATAGATAGATAGATAGATAGATAGATAGATAGATAGATAGATAGATAGATAGATAGATAGATAGATAGATAGATAGATAGATAGATAGATAGATAGATAGATAGATAGATAGATAGATAGATAGATAGATAGATAGATAGATAGATAGATAGATAGATAGATAGATAGATAGATAGATAGATAGATAGATAGATAGATAGATAGATAGATAGATAGATAGATAGATAGATAGATAGATAGATAGATAGATAGATAGATAGATAGATAGATAGATAGATAGATAGATAGATAGATAGATAGATAGATAGATAGATAGATAGATAGATAGATAGATAGATAGATAGATAGATAGATAGATAGATAGATAGATAGATAGATAGATAGATAGATAGATAGATAGATAGATAGATAGATAGATAGATAGATAGATAGATAGATAGATAGATAGATAGATAGATAGATAGATAGATAGATAGATAGATAGATAGATAGATAGATAGATAGATAGATAGATAGATAGATAGATAGATAGATAGATAGATAGATAGATAGATAGATAGATAGATAGATAGATAGATAGATAGATAGATAGATAGATAGATAGATAGATAGATAGATAGATAGATAGATAGATAGATAGATAGATAGATAGATAGATAGATAGATAGATAGATAGATAGATAGATAGATAGATAGATAGATAGATAGATAGATAGATAGATAGATAGATAGATAGATAGATAGATAGATAGATAGATAGATAGATAGATAGATAGATAGATAGATAGATAGATAGATAGATAGATAGATAGATAGATAGATAGATAGATAGATAGATAGATAGATAGATAGATAGATAGATAGATAGATAGATAGATAGATAGATAGATAGATAGATAGATAGATAGATAGATAGATAGATAGATAGATAGATAGATAGATAGATAGATAGATAGATAGATAGATAGATAGATAGATAGATAGATAGATAGATAGATAGATAGATAGATAGATAGATAGATAGATAGATAGATAGATAGATAGATAGATAGATAGATAGATAGATAGATAGATAGATAGATAGATAGATAGATAGATAGATAGATAGATAGATAGATAGATAGATAGATAGATAGATAGATAGATAGATAGATAGATAGATAGATAGATAGATAGATAGATAGATAGATAGATAGATAGATAGATAGATAGATAGATAGATAGATAGATAGATAGATAGATAGATAGATAGATAGATAGATAGATAGATAGATAGATAGATAGATAGATAGATAGATAGATAGATAGATAGATAGATAGATAGATAGATAGATAGATAGATAGATAGATAGATAGATAGATAGATAGATAGATAGATAGATAGATAGATAGATAGATAGATAGATAGATAGATAGATAGATAGATAGATAGATAGATAGATAGATAGATAGATAGATAGATAGATAGATAGATAGATAGATAGATAGATAGATAGATAGATAGATAGATAGATAGATAGATAGATAGATAGATAGATAGATAGATAGATAGATAGATAGATAGATAGATAGATAGATAGATAGATAGATAGATAGATAGATAGATAGATAGATAGATAGATAGATAGATAGATAGATAGATAGATAGATAGATAGATAGATAGATAGATAGATAGATAGATAGATAGATAGATAGATAGATAGATAGATAGATAGATAGATAGATAGATAGATAGATAGATAGATAGATAGATAGATAGATAGATAGATAGATAGATAGATAGATAGATAGATAGATAGATAGATAGATAGATAGATAGATAGATAGATAGATAGATAGATAGATAGATAGATAGATAGATAGATAGATAGATAGATAGATAGATAGATAGATAGATAGATAGATAGATAGATAGATAGATAGATAGATAGATAGATAGATAGATAGATAGATAGATAGATAGATAGATAGATAGATAGATAGATAGATAGATAGATAGATAGATAGATAGATAGATAGATAGATAGATAGATAGATAGATAGATAGATAGATAGATAGATAGATAGATAGATAGATAGATAGATAGATAGATAGATAGATAGATAGATAGATAGATAGATAGATAGATAGATAGATAGATAGATAGATAGATAGATAGATAGATAGATAGATAGATAGATAGATAGATAGATAGATAGATAGATAGATAGATAGATAGATAGATAGATAGATAGATAGATAGATAGATAGATAGATAGATAGATAGATAGATAGATAGATAGATAGATAGATAGATAGATAGATAGATAGATAGATAGATAGATAGATAGATAGATAGATAGATAGATAGATAGATAGATAGATAGATAGATAGATAGATAGATAGATAGATAGATAGATAGATAGATAGATAGATAGATAGATAGATAGATAGATAGATAGATAGATAGATAGATAGATAGATAGATAGATAGATAGATAGATAGATAGATAGATAGATAGATAGATAGATAGATAGATAGATAGATAGATAGATAGATAGATAGATAGATAGATAGATAGATAGATAGATAGATAGATAGATAGATAGATAGATAGATAGATAGATAGATAGATAGATAGATAGATAGATAGATAGATAGATAGATAGATAGATAGATAGATAGATAGATAGATAGATAGATAGATAGATAGATAGATAGATAGATAGATAGATAGATAGATAGATAGATAGATAGATAGATAGATAGATAGATAGATAGATAGATAGATAGATAGATAGATAGATAGATAGATAGATAGATAGATAGATAGATAGATAGATAGATAGATAGATAGATAGATAGATAGATAGATAGATAGATAGATAGATAGATAGATAGATAGATAGATAGATAGATAGATAGATAGATAGATAGATAGATAGATAGATAGATAGATAGATAGATAGATAGATAGATAGATAGATAGATAGATAGATAGATAGATAGATAGATAGATAGATAGATAGATAGATAGATAGATAGATAGATAGATAGATAGATAGATAGATAGATAGATAGATAGATAGATAGATAGATAGATAGATAGATAGATAGATAGATAGATAGATAGATAGATAGATAGATAGATAGATAGATAGATAGATAGATAGATAGATAGATAGATAGATAGATAGATAGATAGATAGATAGATAGATAGATAGATAGATAGATAGATAGATAGATAGATAGATAGATAGATAGATAGATAGATAGATAGATAGATAGATAGATAGATAGATAGATAGATAGATAGATAGATAGATAGATAGATAGATAGATAGATAGATAGATAGATAGATAGATAGATAGATAGATAGATAGATAGATAGATAGATAGATAGATAGATAGATAGATAGATAGATAGATAGATAGATAGATAGATAGATAGATAGATAGATAGATAGATAGATAGATAGATAGATAGATAGATAGATAGATAGATAGATAGATAGATAGATAGATAGATAGATAGATAGATAGATAGATAGATAGATAGATAGATAGATAGATAGATAGATAGATAGATAGATAGATAGATAGATAGATAGATAGATAGATAGATAGATAGATAGATAGATAGATAGATAGATAGATAGATAGATAGATAGATAGATAGATAGATAGATAGATAGATAGATAGATAGATAGATAGATAGATAGATAGATAGATAGATAGATAGATAGATAGATAGATAGATAGATAGATAGATAGATAGATAGATAGATAGATAGATAGATAGATAGATAGATAGATAGATCCATATTAAATTTATTCGTGCTTGTCAGTGGTAGGTCTGTAAAACCAAATGTCTTGCTCCGTTAAATGCAAGTTTGGGAATTTAGCTGTAGGCTTGGGATTTAGAAAGAAAGATCAATTTTTCGGAGATTGACCGAACTGATAGCAGATCGAGTCGAATGCAGTTTTAGATGCTGCATATGTAAAATGAGAAGACAAAATCTCCCGAGGTTGAGCTTGGGATAAAGGTGTGAAAAGGATAGGATGTTGCTTTGACTTCCTCTTTTCCTAATTTGGCGGCGGAGCGCGAGTGGAGTTGAAGATTCCCAATCCCAAACCTGGTATCGTGTGACCTCGCGTGCCCCCACTGGAAAAGCTTTCTCGCGCTGTCGTCAAAGCTTAGTGACAAAAATTTGCAGCTACCGCAGATACAGGGCGGTTGGAAAAAAGGTTTCCTGCAGGTGACATTGAGGTCCCCTTTTGGTTGGAGATCGAGTGTGGGCTGAGTCATACAGCTTCAGATGCAAGATCTAGAGAGGAAACTTGTGCGATATTAAAGTGGACGCATCAAAAAAGAAAAAAATCAATTCCACATCTGATGGGGACCGTGTCCTTTTCAGACTCAGAGGTCAAAAAGAAGCCAAGAATAGATTTCTACTCGTAGACTAAAAGACATAGTCGAAGAAGAACTGTTCAGATTTTAAGATTCACGAAAAAAAAACCTGTTGAATTAAGTTAGCTTAATTTTGTTTCCTTAGATTATAAAATATGCAAAATTTTATTTGATTTTCAGCTAACTCCTACTTTAAGTAGGCGTATTCATTTTTAGGAATAAATTCAAGCCAAATTTAACGAGGCCGGCACTGACGAAAGCTCTGCACTTCAAAACACTGAAAATAGTTTCGCTAACGTTGTCAGATAGTGCTTACTTTTAGCGCCACTTTTAGGATTGTACGTATTAGTCGTAAATACCTTTGCTTATTTCTGCGTAATAATAAACACTCCGAATTTTCAGGAATTCAGAGTCCTTCGTCCTTATTATTCGAGTACGAAGGGCTTCTACTGGTCCTTGGTACCTAAGGTGTGCAGTCTCACCCATTAAAAACTCTGCGGCGCTTTTCAAAACGCTTGCTGACAGTTCTCAGCAATTTCTCGAGTTGGTAGAGGTTCTCAATGTTCTCGAGCTGGTAGAGGTTCTCAATGTTCTCGAGCTGGTAGAGGTTCTCAATGTTTTCGAGGCGGTAGAGGTTCTCAATGTTCTCGAGCTGGTAGAGGTTCCCAATGTTTTCGAGGCGGTAGAGGTTCTCAATGTTCTCGGATGGTAGAGGTTCTCAATGTTTTCGAGGCGGTAGAGGTTCTCAATGTTCTCGGATGGTAGAGGTTCTCAATGTTTTCGAGGCTGGTAGAGGTTCTCAATGTTCTCGGATGGTAGAGGTTCTCAATGTTCTCGAGCTGGTAGAGGTTCTCAATGTTTTCGAGGCTGTTAGAGGTTCTCAATGTTCTCGGATGGTAGAGGTTCTCAATGTTCTCGAGCTGGTAGAGGTTCTCAATGTTTTCGAGGCTGGTAGAGGTTCTCAATGTTCTCGGATGGTAGAGGTTCTCAATGTTCTCGAGCTGGTAGAGTTTCTCAATGTTCTCGAGGCTGGTAGAGGTTCTCAATGTTCTCGAGGCTGGTAGAGGTTCTCAATATTCTCCAGCTGGTAGAGGTTCTCAATGTTCTCGAGATGGTAGAGGTTCTCAATATTCTCCAGCTGGTAGAGGTTCTCAATGTTCTCGAGCTGGTAGAGGTTCTCAATGTTCTCGAGCTGGTAGAGGTCTAAGGCGATGATGACCTATAGACAGAAATCTGTTGTACTGATACGCATGCGTTCTACTTAACAAAATTGTATACTTTACTATAAGGCTTTTTACTATTACGAGCGTAAATAACTAAGTAAAGTAAGGCGCTCCTGAGGCCCTAATAGCCCCTGCATTAAAAATTAATAAACAACACTGGTCAATATATTGTTACCAGAAATGGAAGTTTGTATGAAATAAAATATATTTTCGTACAGTTTTCACTTCAAACAACCTTCCGTCATTTTGAATTTGAAAATTTAGCATTAATCTAAACCGAGGCATATTTTTAATATGGGGTACAAATAAGTTTCTATAAGAGTGAAGCAGTGAAAAAAGTATTGCGAAGCAAGATTTTACATAAAAGTTTTGTTCTTGTCTCTCCAAGTTGATAAGTTCTCATTAATAAAACTACAATGTTTTTCGGTTCCAAGGCAATAGCTCAGCGCCTGATGAGGGTGTCACCAAAACCGCCAGACACGGAACTGGCGTCGTCATCCGCAAAATCGGCTCGTTTTAAAGCCTTGACGACACCCTTCCTAGCCGACGCACCCGACGCCAGTGTCGTTGGCAGCGCCTCTGACACGGCCTCGCGTTCTTTTAAGCTGCAAGTGGTGGGCGTCTCCACAACAGTGAGAGACAGGACGCATTGCTGTTGGTCGTTCTGTCTGAGTGAGACGGCGGTCACTCGACACCCGCCAGAACAGTTGACGTCGACCAGCAGCTCGCTGGGAAAATCTAACAGCGCGGCCGAGGATTTGGCGTCCAGGGCGACGTCTGTTGACGTCGGGCCCAGAGCTCGGGCCAGCTGCTGCCTGTCGAGTTTCAGTCGGAACGTGCTGCCTCCGTAGCCGTTGCTGCCCGAATCGGTGTCGCAGCAGCCTTGGTTGCTAGCACCTTCAGACTCGGAGCTTTTGCTTTGACAATGTTTCTGTTTGTGCGGCTGGTGCAGTTGCATTTGCTGCTGCTGTTGCTGCTGTTGCTGCTGCTGCTGCTGCTCATTGTCATTGTTTTCGTTGCTATCCTTGTCGGCGTTGGCCGCGAGTTCCTGTTGCAGATGCTGCTGAGCAGCCAGGACCGTGTCGCGGGACCGATCTGTGTCCGAGCGCAGGTAGTAACAGCCGGTGGAGCTGCTGTTGCGATGCTGGACGCTGTGACGTCTTGAACTGACGCTAGTGGCACGCGATTGGCAAATTGGTGTGCTGGTGGTGGTATTCGACTTGCTTTCAACATCCTGGTCCAGCGTCGAGCAGTCCTCGATGTCCGTCGCAGCGTCCTCGTTACTAGTTGCCGCATCTTCATTGCTAATGTAGGTAAACTTTCGAACGCATCGGCTGGTGACGTCGCGACAGATGCTCAGCCTTCGGCTGTTCGTGACGCGCAGCACGTCGCAGCTCGGCGTTCGATCTCGCAGTTTGATTCGGTCTAGAGCGATGCCAAATGCAATCTGTACTATTCGCTCGTTGAGGCTCGCCTGTGGACGATTTGATTTTTTCTTTCTGGCAGCCTTATTCATTTGCTTGCTTGAGTTTGGCTGCATGTTGTTCAATATTCGAAATTTACCTAGGCGTGAGGGTGGGTGCAGATCGAGATGGAGCGAGGCTGGCTTCAATTTTGCGTTATTTCATTAAAAACTCTAAACTATGAAAAATGTCTATGGCTGCAAAAACCTAAAGAGTACATTTGAATGTTGACTCAGTTTAAAGGCCTACATGTACGAGCTAGTTAGTTTTTGGCTAGTTTTTTTCTTAGTTTTTTGCCTAGTTAGTTTTCCAGTTAGTTAGTTAGCTTTTGGTTGGTTTTTTCATTGGTTTGTTAGTTTGTTAGTTTGTTAGCAAGTTAGTTAGTTAGTTAGTTAATTTTGTTTGTTTGTTTGTTGGTGATGGTGGTGTAAATTTGTACATATTTCACCCGCTCATGCATATCTGCCACTTAGAGGTAAGGTAAAGGGGAAAAACATAAAAGAGAACCTCCGTGTCCAGAAGAAAGGAAATGCAAGCGTACGTAATGAGTGAAGTCATTTTTCTTACTATTGGCGAGTCCTCAGTTAACCTTGCAGCAGCTCTATAATTCAAAAAAATTTAGCCAGCATGCATTAATACAAGTGCAAGCGAAACTCCCAAGACACTGAGCAAACACTGAATGTACTCACCTGGGGACGAAAGCAGGCTGCATTTCTCCTAATGGGTAGTGCCCACACCATTCTCCAGAAAGCGAGCAAGCCCTTAAAAGCAGGCGATGGAAACAATGCAGAACTGAGGCCTTTAAGTTTTTTAATCCATGGCTCGCATTTTCCCAACCAGACAGCTCAGAGGCTGGCGCAGGCAATTCTGCGTGCTCTGTCTCCTTCTGACTTTTGTTGCTTTGCATCATCTGCTTTCAAGCCAATACGATCATAAGACTAAAATGCGAGTCTTCACTTTGACGCCAAACTTGAATCCAAATTCTCACGATCTAACTGAAGTTAAGCAATTGACGGACTTGCTTCATGGCCACGCATCGGACAAGTCGATTGGCGATTCTGGGAGACACGAGTTGACAAAAATTGACTTGTCTTCTTCCCGTACACCGTAAGACTGGCAGATTTTTTTCTTTTTGGTATCTAATGGTACTAAAACCCACTAAATTTACTACTATTAATCCCATCTAAAAGTACTATTTTGTCGTCCAATCAAACCTGCATGGTCTTCCTTTCTACTCCTGCGACAAGTAATCTCCGTGGAATTACTCAGCTTTCCGTCAGCTCAATAGTTTAGTTTTCTTTGGCGGCAAATTCCCTTCGAGTTTGAGGCTTTACCCACTTACCCTTTTTGTACTCATATTTACAGTTCGGCAGCCACTTCATCTATCAGTGCTGTTGCAATTAAGCCAGTCGAAAATCAACGAGTAGATCGCCCAATCCATCGATCCCTAAACAAATGCTGGGAAGTGAAATCCGAGGAATATGATCAAACCACCTGGAATCGTGTCTGCCGTCCTAACAAACCCCAAGACGGCCTCATCTGTCAAGTTGATCGGCTAGACGCCTTCCCGAAATTGGCAAATGATCAAACTGCCCGATTGGATGCCCTGACATTGAAGATTGTCACCTATTCGAGCGAAGATGAAACATCAAGAAGGTTGATCACTGACATTGACTGGGGCTCTGAAGCAGTCGAGACAGTGTTAGAACTACTCGGCGGCAAAGATGAGACCGATCGTAGTCACTGGCTGTTGGATGTTGGCTCCGGATTGGGATTGTTTACCTTAGCAACCGTGTCTAGAGGACGATATGCAGCCGCTGTGGAGGCTAACCATCACAGTCTGGCGCGGCTGGCCATCTCATTGTCCAGGATTCAAGACGCAGGCAACGGGGTTCGGGAGAAAAGGAATTTCACAACAAGGCTGTTTTGGAATGCCCTCAAGACAGCGGTAGTTCTCGGTGATGACGGAAGTAGTAGTAGTAGTAGCGTTCGCTATCGTGATAGTCATCAGCTCTCTACAAATCGCTCCGGAAGTGCTCAGGACTGCTTGATTTTGGCTTATCGTGTAAGTGAGCTGTATAGAAACTTGCCCTCAATGCTGGACTGGCCTGATTAGATTGATTGGTTCCAAGGACTGCCTAGTGTTTTTTAGTTATGTCAATAGAAAAAGTTGATTTGTGATGCGAAAAAAACTGTATATTGTTGAGGTGAGAAAAGAGAAGCCAAAGAACAATAAATGATTCGGGTCTTCGGAATGATAATCAGTATTTTATACTAGGCTTGTTTAGCGTCCTGCATTTTTAATACTATTAAAACACGATTATGCTGAGTCACTAGTCAAAGCCCTCTGTATCTTACTACAGAGCCATATCTCTCTTTAGTGCTCATAATCCTTCAACGAAATCTCCGGGCACAGGTGAACTCCAACGCGTGCGTGGATCTCTCACGACCGCGACTCATCGCAGCGCAGACGGCTGCAAGCTCGTATCCGGTGATGTCGGCCGACTCTGCCGAACCTGTCGAAGAGGAGCTCGACAGTGTCCGAGTGGGGGCCGTGCAACTACACGAGATTCTCGGATCAATTAGGCCTTGGCCTGCCCCAAGACTGCTGATCAAATGGGACATGGCGTTTGCAGGGCTCCCCAGCCTCCAGCTGGCAGCCAGAGGCGCTCTGGCTTGGCCCAACGTGACAGCCGTGCTGCTTTTGGATGTGTCCGCAGAGTCCGCCCCAGCAGTCGCCTCGCTAATGTCTGACGCGTTGAAATTTGTGCCCCATCGGCTGCTGGCTGCGTCAGCTAGCTCGGACGAACCGGGTGCGAAGTTGGACTTATCGGCTATTGATACCTGGCCTAAGGATGTGATGTGGCTTCGTGAGACTTTATAATTAATTTAATGGATGCAGAACGCAGAGTTTTTGCATAATTACGAGTGAGACTTTACACATGTGTCGATTGACAGTGCAAGAAGGTAAAATTTCACTCATAAACACTTCGACAAAGCTGTTTGGTGTCATTACCTGCACTGCAACGTGCTACCATTAAAGTTGAAGTGTAATCACTAACATTACCGATAAAATACCAATAGAAGATTTACCAGTAAAAGATATTCAAATTTGTTTAATTTAAAGAATCCGCCTGTAGCTAAATTTACTTTAGCTATTTACTTTAGCTATTTAGCCATTTACTTTATGATTCCTTCATCTTTACAACAATTTTGTGGATTAGCTGTATTATTCCTCATTATAGAAAATAAAAATTTTGGCCAAGTTGTTTTAACATTCGAGCGTCATTTCCTTTGAACACTACTGTCATGAGTAGGACTTCCGATGCAATATTTTTATCGTATTATTTAAATTGCATTACTACTTAGTCGTAACTTAGTGGAATAAAATATTGAATTTAGTGATCATGTTTAATATATTGCGTAATTTATCAAGGCGACGTGAACTACGAGTAAGTACTCGTATAACTCATATCTTCATTAACAGGTGAAAAAACAGGCGGGTGTAAACAGAATAACTATTTGGCAACCTAGCACTAAACTGTATTAGTAGACCTGTAGATGGGTTAATTAGCTTCGCTTGCTGGCCTATACCTACCAATACGACAGTCTGACCCCAACAACAAGGAAGAAGGAAGTATATAGTTTCTTCGAAATCACCAACAACCTGTGTGCGTTATTGGAACTGCCCCCCTCTCCACTGTGCCAATAGCAATAAGCAGAAGAAAACCTGTGGAGAGGGTGCAGGTAATGGTAAGGTGGTAGATGATACTGCGAAAGTAGAGGAGCGGTATAAATTTCACTGCAGCATGGCCCCGCCGCAACTAAAAAGCAGTGCCCACCCCCATTGCATTCTTTACCCTACCATCCTATTGTAGGCTTAAGTAGTATATAGTGCTGCGGCTCCTCCTCTGTCTGATCTATGGCACAGAGAGAAAAGAGAGCGGAGGAGGAGAGAGTCCCTAGCACTAGGCGGGCATTTTTGGCAGTCGCAGGCTTTATTATTTAGGGTCGGGGTGCAGCGTCCAGCAGGGAAATGGAAACTTGGGCAGTGCGGCCAGTTTAGAGTATATTAGCGTTAGTGGCGCGGCTTGCGGCAGTGAACCGGACTGGCGGCAAAGATCAAAGAGGGGAGCTTGGCGCGGGTGTGTGGGTGTGTAGGCTTGCACTGGGGCTGGGCCAGTAAGTAGTAATAGGGCGGCGGTTATGGGCGGGCTGAATTGGTTTAGAGTTGAGAACAGTGGCGCATTATTGTGAAAATTGTCCACTTGTGCGCTGCCTAAATACGGGCAATATGGCTTTTGATGTGATAACACAATGAGCAACGCATGTGGCACTTGTACTGCACTGCACTGCACTGTAATGCATATCAAGGATCAAGGATTGATATTGTGGAGGGGTTTAAGTCGAACCCAATATAAGACAATTCGTGTCGCGATTATTCATTGCGATTGCTTCATTTGTGAAAAAAAGTAAAAAATGACATCGAAATCGCAGCAGGATGCAGCAGGAAGTTGCCTTTTTTCGTTTCGTTGATTCGAACAAAACTATAGGTCTTGAATTTTATTCGTGTTGTGTTGGATTCAATGCCAGACATTTTCACCCAGCAACAACAAATGTAAATTTGAGTTGCTTTTTTTAACTTCTGCTTGCATTTCTATGTTTTTTTACCTCTTTATTGTTTGTTCACCGCGGCTTCGGCTTTTGTTTCGCATTCTGCAGGCTCGCTGTGCCCATGCTAAAATTTTTCTGATTTGAAATCAAGACATTTTTTGCTTTCACCCGAAACAATTATAAAAACTTTGGCTTGTCGCCATTTTTATTCAAATCTAACTATTACAAAAGCTTTTGTTGTCTTGTCTACCAGCTAGAAATGCGGCGCGACAGCAAAGGGGAGAGCAAGATCAAACAAGAGCAATGAGTTTTTTTTTCGCCCGGAAGCAGAGCCAAATGGAGATCTGAATCTGATTAGACTGACTGTATGTAATCCGTACGACTTAGTAATCGAGAGTCAACTCTCGAGAGTCGAGACAATGCTGAGAAGCGAAGATTTGTTCGCAATCGGCAATAAAATCAGTTAAATGCTCTCCTTTCGCAAATGAAAAGCCAAAAAATAGATTTGAAGGATTTCTAGGCGTAAGTCTAGAGGTTAAGATAAAGAAATAATTATTTTTGTAATTAAAGTGAGAAAGTCCAATTTGATCATCGATCATATCACGTGACAAGCTAACCACAGAACAGCAGCAATTTAGTTTGCGCATATCCGAATTTCTTCTAACCGGACAACCCCTGTGGCACGTGACGTCAGCCAGAACATTTTACAGAAAGGACGGGTGTACTAGTACTAAACCAATTGATTGCATTTACAATTACAAACTTTGCATATCGGCGTTAGGCCCACCCACCCAGACCCGCACGCTGACCTTCGTCTCTCCGGAACAAAAACTAAACCAACCAACACCCCCTCCCCTTCAGCTGGGGCTGGGTGCGACAGTCTGAGCGTTTGGGGTTTTAGGGTGTGGTAGTTTGACTTTTATTTTTATGACCCCCTGAGACCAAAGCCTCCCGTAAAGTTGCCCTCCCCCTAGGTTTGTTCCGCCAACCCCTCGCCTGCACGCCCACCCAGACTGTACCATTCTTTTTCTAAATAGGTTCGGGGGGGTTAAGCCTTAAGGTGAGAGGATTCGTTTTTAGCTTCGAATCAACATTATTAATTGAGTGACTACGTGGGTAACTCCTGCATCCCTCCTTTTTAATATTCTGCAAATGTAACCATAATCTCAGCAGCAAAAAATTGAAAAAAACCATAGACTAAAAATAGATTAGTGCTGCTGACTAAGAGCTCAACTTGATCATCCGCCTTTCTCGCCACCTCCTAGCTATAAACTGAATAACTGCAATACACAATGTAAACGGACATTACATGTATTTGTCATTTAAGTATCTGAATTTCGATGCCGTAATGTAATATTTAAAATCAAGAATAGTTTGTTTTTTCGCTCTTCGGGGCACAATATATTGAGTCTATCACTGAGTTTGAAATTGAAACTGCATTGTAGCAAAGAATATTTGTATAGATAAAAAAGAAACAAATCTCGAGTTTAACAAAACTGAAACGCCTTTCGCCAATTGGGCTTTTATTTATTCTCTCTCTGCCCCACGTTTAAAAATGCAAACACTAGCCACTTATTTATCAGCGTCACAGGCGGGGTGGGTGGAGGTAAGAAAAAGATAGGAAGGGGAGGGCGGGAACCTTGACCTGGCGCCCCTATAGACTCGTCGTATGCTCTGTCGGCTTGCTTTGAAGTTTCGGACGAGAATTATGGGTGTAAAAACTGTAAATTTAAACCGTACGCTTACAATGGCGGCGGCATTTTATACAACAAACAAAAGCATAGTTTACTGCATTCACTATTTTGAGAAATTGCATTGAACCTTTAAGTGCAAATTTTGATAGATTTTGAATAACTAGAAGAGGGGCGATTAAATAATGCCTGTAATTTGTACGAATTTTGGCCTCATCTACTTGAGATATTCTTTTTTCTTTCTTCAAGAGGGACACTCGAAGGGAAAGTCTGATTAGGCAAGCGAAAATAATTTAAAAAATACGATACATATCGCCGCAATTGTCCCCTTGGATGGTTAACGATCCTAGAAGTTGTAAGTTAAATTTTGTTGAATTACAGTGAAGCTGTATGGTGGAAACCTTAATAAATACCCTGGTATTCCATGTTTTGCCTGGATTTATTTCCTCAATTTAATTTTTACAGTACATATCGGATATTACTTGCAGCACTCCAGCTGCAGCACTCACGCTCATCAAGATCCAATTCTAAAAATCAAAAATTTTCCCAGCGAAGAGCCTCGAAGTTCACGCTTTTAAAGGTAACATCTTTCAAAGCATCACTTTAATCCTCTATCAGCTATTTACGTGACAAAGAGCTCATTTTTGCCGCCATTAATAATTTTGTGTCCAGTCAGAAATCTTATTTAGAAAAAAGTATGCACACTTCAGCACATGCTTGGGGCTGTTGCAGTTGTAGAATCGAGAAGAAGGCATTTCGGAAAGAATATAGGAAAAAACTGTAGGGATGTGTCAGATATTTAATTTGTGTTGTCGGCACATTGTTATAAAATTCATAATTTAATAATAATGGTGACTGAAATAGTCACATAATGAAATATCAACATTTGCTAACAAAAGGTCAGTTTGATTTCGATTTGTTTTGGTTTTAAAAATCGCTTTGACACGCATAATTATATATACCTGCATAACAACAAACACTTGTTGCTACAAAAACAGTTGAAAATTGAGTACATTGCATGGCAACACAAAGGCAGACAATGATAAAAAAGCATGTATAGAAAATAGCAATGTAATATTGAAAAGTGAATAAGTATAGTCAAAGAATTTGCATTTAGAAATAATTAGCAACAAAAATATGGTCATATATATGTATTATTTACGTACGTAAAAGTACATACAAAGATATATACTCGCATTGCATTTTCTTGTGCAGCATTTAGCATATATATAAGTTCTCCTAACTTATATTATAGCGACTAATTAATGAATAATATCATTGGCTAATTAAACACAAAGATGTTAGGTGCAAACAACAAAGAGAAAAAATGCCATTTTTGAAAATAACAAAACCTGCATGGTCTTCACTTCTGGGCAAGTGACTCTGTTCGGGAGTTCGGGATTCATTGGACTCAGACCAACGGGTTACGGTACTTCGGATTGGTTGTACTTCTGCACACTTCTCAAACTCAGAACGGATAATTGAAACACAAAACTTAATTTGTTCAAGCATTTTCCAACTTGACTTCATTTGAAGCCGCGTGCAGATGCGGCTGATGCTGCATCATGTGATGCTGAGCCTGCGCCAACTGATGCTGATGCTGCAGCTGATGATGATGATGGTGAAGCTGCTGATGATGGGGCATCAGCTGAGCGGCGCCAACTGCGGGATCCGACAATAGCAGGCTCGACATCAACGACGGACTGTCCATGGCATCCTTGAGGTTGCCGCCGCTGCTGTTGTTGTTGTTGTTGTTGTTGTTGCAGACGCTGCCGCCAGCCGAGGCGTCAGACGAACCGGCGGGCGGCGCAGATTTGTTGGCGCCACCACCGCCGCCGCCGCTGCTCTTCTTCTGTCGGCGCTCTTTGGCGCGTCGATTTTGAAACCAGATCTTGATCTGCGGGTTGCGTAATCATTGTGCGGAAAGGTTTTGAATAATTGAGTTTTTAACTATAACCCCCATAAGCGCTGAGGCTTTAAACTCTAAGTCTGGGGACATTTTGGAGCTCTTTCACAAGCCCTTTATTTTCCAACGCCTTGAATTTAATAGCGTACATTAGAAAGTGGATGGTATAAAGCTTAAGTTAAGTTCTGGGTTAACGAAGTTTATGGGTTTGTGAAATTAGACAAGTTGAAGTTTACAGTTCGTACGGTTATGGGTTCGTTAGCTTAAGGATTTGTAAGGTTAAGGGTTTATTAAAGTTAATTGTTTGCGAAGTTAAGAGGGGTTTGTGAAGTTAAGAGGGGGTTTGTGAAGTTAAGAAGGGGTTTGTGAAGTTAGGAAGGGGTTTGTGAAGTTAAGAAGGGGTTTGTGAAGTTAAGAGGGGTTTGCGAAGTTAAGAGGGGTTTGTGAAGTTAAGAGGGGTTTGTGAAGTTAAGAAGGGGTTTGTGAAGTTAGGAAGGGGTTTGTGAAGTTAAGAGGGGTTTGTGAAGTTAAGAAGGGGTTTGTGAAGTTAAGAAGGGGTTTGTGAAGTTAAGAAGGGGTTTGTGAAGTTAAGAAGGGGTTTGTGAAGTTAAGAAGGGGTTTGTGAAGTTAAAAAGGGGTTTGTGAAGTTAAAAAGGGGTTTGTGAAGTTAAGAAGGGGTTTGTGAAGTTAAGAAGGGGTTTGTGAAGTTAAGAAGGGGTTTGTGAAGTTAAGAAGGGGTTTGTGAAGTTAAAAAGGGGTTTGTGAAGTTAAGAAGGGGTTTGTGAAGTTAAGAAGGGGTTTGTGAAGTTAAGAAGGGGTTTGTGAAGTCAAGAAGGGGTTTGTGAAGTTAAGAAGGGGTTTATGAAGTTAAGAAGGGGTTTGTGAAGTTAGGAAGGGGTTTGTGAAGTTAAGAAGGGGTTTGAGAAGTTAGGGAGGGGTTTGTGAAGTTAAGAGGGGTTTGTGAAGTTAAGAAGGGGTTTGTGAAGTTAAGGAGGGGTTTGTGAAGTTAGGGAGGGGTTTGTAAAGTTAAGAGGGGTTTGTGAAGTTAAGAATGGGTTTGAGAAGTTAGGGAGGGGTTTGTGAAGTTAAGAATGGGTTTGAGAAGTTAAGAAGGGGTTTGTGAAGTTAAGAAGGGGTTTGTGAAGTTAAGAAGGGGTTTGAGAAGTTAGGGAGGGGTTTGTGAAGTTAAGAGGGGTTTGTGAAGTTAAGAAGGGGTTTGTGAAGTTAAGAAGGGGTTTGTGAAGTTAAGAAGGGGTTTGTGAAGTTAAGAAGGGGTTTGAGAAGTTAGGGAGGGGTTTGTGAAGTTAAGAAGGGGTTTGTGAAGTTAAGAAGGGGTTTGTGAAGTTAGGAAGGGGTTTGTGAAGTTAAGAAGGGGTTTGTGAAGTTAAGAAGGGGTTTGTGAAGTTAGGGAGGGGTTTGTGAAGTTAAGAGGGGTTTGTGAAGTTAAGAAGGGGTTTGTGAAGTTAAGAGGGGTTTGAGAAGTTAAGAAGGGGTTTGTGAAGTTAAGAGGGGTTTGTGAAGTTAAGAAGGGGTTTGTGAAGTTAAGAAGGGGTTTGTGAAGTTAAGAAGGGGTTTGTGAAGTTAAGAATGGGTTTGTGAAGTTAAGAAGGGGTTTGTGAAGTTAAGAATGGGTTTGAGAAGTTAAGAAGGGGTTTGTGAAGTTAAGAGGGGTTTGTGAAGTTAAGAGGGGTTTGTGAAGTTAGGAATGGGTTTGTGAAGTTAAGAAGGGGTTTGTGAAGTTAAGAAGGGGTTTGTGAAGTTAAGGGTTTCGGACTTATAGAAGTGACTTTCAGGCGACAATTTTTATAGAACTTAATTGAAATTTGAAACCGCAGAATTTTGTTTAAATAGCTGATTAATGCAGGTATTGCAGTATAACAAGAGTCCCATTTTTAAGAAATAATGATTTCGCATGTAATTTATTATTGAGTCAAGTGAGCCATCATTAAATGAAAGGCAAAATTAACCCGACAACTAATTATATGCGAACATAATATATCTGGTTAATAAATTAGAATTCGATACTATAATTCAAAATGTGTGAAAAATTTCTAATTTTCCGTTTTCATATATTGTATATATAGTAGCTGTTCCAGCATTTTGATTAGAATCAGCTTACTCAGATACAATGGAGTGCATTATGCTGAAGCAGATAGTCTTAGGCTTAGTTACTCCGACAGATAAAAATCATCATATATTACAAATGGGTCTCAGTTTCAGTTTGACTTTTCATATTATAATTTTGGCCATGGTGACAACATAGCTGCAGTGACCAAGACGAGTCCTCTTATTGTCTTATATATATAAGCGTGGCAGATCTAAACAATAGAATAATAAATCATACAGATACGGATAGTTACTTTGGTTGCCTAATTCTTATTTAGCAACAATAGCTGTAACCCCGCTGAAAATTCATATAACCCACATATCATTAGTTGCCAATGTTGCAGAATCAGCCAAGCGCATCAGACCAAAACTGATTGACGACTTGAACTCCAATTCGAGCCGTTAACTTTGATATATATATATGTATGTGTGTGTGTGTGTATTCCACCTAGAAATTTATGAAACTATTGTTATCAAATTGTAACAATCGGAAAAGCTCGATATATTGTTGCTTTATAACCCGTCCACCCTGCATGCAGGGACTGGGGACAATTTAATGCGCGCTCGTTCAATTGTGTAGAAAGAGAGGCGGCCTGCATGGATACTAACATTTATACACACCTATACATCCCCCTACCAATATCAAGATTCAATCTGGCACAGCAATAAATCCCTAGAAGCCTCTTGACCTTCCCCCTCTATCTCTCTAATACTGACTTGACTCCTGACAAAACAGGTCACGGTTTGAGCCGCTTGTTCTGTATGAGTGTTGCGTCAGCGAAAAGGCACTGGCTCTATGTATATATCTATTTGTGTGACAGTTGCTATGCAAACATCTTCAACTTATAACTGTTGATTGTGTGTGTGTGTTTGTGTTTGTGCATGCGTTTTTATCTGCATGGTCAGCAGTGTTTAATTGTTTGTCTTCTTTCATGCCTTCTGGCGATATTTAAGCAATTTGTTGTCAATCTGAGCAGCTACTTAAAGAAAACTTGACAAAAAACAAAACAAACCTAAAAAGATGTAAATAACAAAAATTGGCCTCACCTGACGCTCGGATAGATGCAGAATCCCAGACAGCTCAGACTTTCGAGCCGATGTGATGTACTTCTGATAGTGATATTCCTTTTCGAGTTCGAATCGCTGTTGGGAATTGTACACTTGCCTGTACTTGTCTTGAGTACGAGTCTTCATCTCTGCGTTTGGGTGATAATTTACGCGAAACCGTTATTATTCTAATAATTTTTTTAAGTTTTACAAGCCTTTTGTTTATTTTCTTTCAGCTATAAGCTCTTGTATACTTGCGGAGCATATTTACAATTTCTTTTTTTCTAATGCCTGGAATTAATGTTCCTCAGTGCCCTTTTGTTTTGTTAAACAGCTTATGCATGGTTTTCAGCCTATAACGGGGATAAAGATGTATATCCCAAAATGACATGAGATACATCTGTCATGCGTGTGTGTGACTGACATATCTGACAATTCTATAAATTGACTTCATATACGAGCGTTTTTATGCTGTTAAAAATGTGTTAAATAGGAATTTTTCGTTCAGTTCACTTACAACTGTTCCTAACTTCCTACATTTTCATTTGAATATAAAATGTGTTAAAATTCCGAGAAATATGAATAAAGTTGGTTGACTTATTCTGGGATAGCTAACCAATCACCAAAGTTCAGGACCTAAACAGTTCACCAGAGGGCACGCAGTTAACCTTGATTTATCGATTTCAAGAAGTCTGCAATCAATAAAATCTATTTCTTTCTCTGCTATGCATTTAGGGGTTCAGGTGCAGGGCCCCAGTATATCAAAACGAATATATATGTGTCTTTGTTTGTTGCTAAGGCTCCATTCTATGTATAAAAATATATATAGAGGCTCGAAGTCATAAAATATTTATGACAGTCAGGATGCATTCAGTCTTGTCTTTGTCTGAAGGATAATAGGATAGCTACCAAAATCCATAAATCCCAAATCCTGTTATAGAGCGCTACGGACAATAAATTAATCAAATCACCGAGTAGCTATATAATTGCTTATAAAACATCATCCGAATATAAGGAGTTCGAGTGCATAGCGACGCTATTTGACATTGACTAAGTCTTTGTACCATGCACAGAGAAAAAAAGACTTCGTGACCTTCTGTTTTGCATGGCTTAGCAGTCACAAAATGTCTCTATCTTTCTTTTATATCTATGTACATCCATTGTCTAATTTTCTGGTTTCTGCATCTTTCTTATCCTTTGTTTCTAATAAAATTGTCTCAATCTGTCTGTTTCCCAGTCTCCTATAGACAAATCCCAGCAATCAGATGATTTATCAGATCAGTCAGCAGAGGGGCGCAGCTCACCGCAGCTAACCCGCCGCTTCTGCCGCCACGACTTGATCATCTCCTGCTGCAGTCGAGTCGCCTCCCGGACGTCCATGACGTCGTCCATGGGATCGTCCTGATGCGGCGGTGAGAGGGCTTCGTCTGAGGAGGCCTGGTCGCCTGTGACCGGGTTCGGCGGCATCGAGGCTGCGGCCATCGCTGCTGCGTGAGCCACCGCCGCCGCAGCAGCAGCCACAGCGGCAGCTCCGGCCGACGTTGATGAAGTAGCTGACGGGCCCGAGGACGATTGCTGCTGCTGCTGCTGCTGCTGCTGAACGGTGCTGCAGGCGGACGATGTCAGAGGCAGCGGAGCAGCCGCCACCGCCGACCAATTTGTGGCCGAGGACGAGGAAGTGGCGAGGCTTCTGCTGGAAGCGGCTGGCGCGGCTGCGCAAGGCGACGATGGTCGGAGCTGCTGCTGGCTGAGGGCGACCGCTGCGGCGGCGGCCGCGGCGGCTGCTGCGGCTGACTGCTGACTGTGATGCGGATGCTGCTGATGCGGCGGCATCAGTGAACTCATCGGATTGAAGCTGTACCCGGGGTGCTGCTGCAGCGGCGTCGGTTGGACGCACAAACTGCAGAGGCAGGGACCCGAGGGGTGCTGCTGCATCAGCGGCTGATGCTGCTGAAGGAGAAGATGATGCTGCTGCTGGTGCTGATGCTGATGAATGGGAAGATGATACGGCTGCTGCTGCTGCTGCTGCTGCTGCTGCTGCTGTGTAGCGGAGAATAATCCGCCAGAGAGGGGACTCCAGGATGCGGCGCCGCTGGACATAGTTGCCATGCGCTGGTTGAATTGGCTGGTATAGGTGATTTCTGGCTCGAAAAATTCGTTAAAATTTGCTTCGGCTGATTGATTTTGCGCAAGTTTTGCGGTAGAAAAAAGCAGAAGTGCCAAGTTAGCTAATTAAACCAACAAGCACAAGTGGACCTCTCAGTGTTTGTTTCTTTGGGCTTAAGAATAAATTAGCGAGTATAGAAGCGGAGTAGCCACTAACAACAAAACACAGCTAGAAGAAGTGGGGGGTGACTTTTGCCCGGTTTATTATATAGAGAGCCACTGGCAGTGAGACGCTTCAATGCTTTTAGCCTTTTTTGTATGTAGAGAGCTTATTTTAACACCCCACTAGGCTGCCGTGTGGGATAGAGAGACAGACAGAGAGACCAGAGCCATAGCAGGCGGCGGCGGCGGCAGCGGCTGTAGACCCCAGAAGATCAAAGAGAAGCCGCTCGGTACGCTATTGGCTCCGCGGCCGGCAGCTACAGGGGAGAGTGGGAGGTGGCACTTAAAGTGGGGGGTTGGGGTATCAGCGCTCCACCTTTTCCTTCCACCCACCCTCCGGAGTCTGTTTGATCTATGCCGCCTCATTAACAGACGAGTTTCCAGACTTCCAGTTTCAAAACTGGGCTTTAAGCGGACAGCCAACCAGGAGAGGCACCTGGGGGCTTGACTTTTTGACTTCGGGGGGTATCGGCGCATTGCATATTAGGAAATTCAGCTTATACAGCGGTGTCTCACTCATTCTGTTGGTCCGTTCTCCCAACTTCCCAAACTGGGCTGTAAATGTAGATATATATGTGGCCAATGCCAAAATTTATACATTCCCAAAGATTTCCGCTTCCCTTCTTTATTTCACAACATAGTACTAATGGCTATATGTGTGTATAAATACCGGATCTTTCCTTTTCCCATTTTTTTGTCCTGTTGGCAGCCAAGTTCAGCCAGTCAGACAGACGCATCGCTTTCTATAGGGATGTCGCATTGGATCCATGCATGCATGAGTGTGTGCATCTAATATTTGGGTGGCAGCAGATGTTTCCAATTTATCATCTATAGCTGCAGTGCGCATGTGCAGAAAACTCCCATTTATTTATAAGTAAATCCCTCGCCCCCCTGTGGATTAGGAACTGGATTCTTTAATTGTTTTTAACTTACTGAAATTAATTGCTAATTAATTTTAGAAAGAAAAAATTTCAGAGTCCCTATAATTATAGGCATAAAAATATGTATCTTCATAACCACAACAGGTCTATAAAAACCGAAATATAACTCTAATAAATAATAATAATAATATTAGACACCCGACTTTCCTACCACCCACTCTAAATTTACCCAGCTCAAACTGGTACCCAATCTCAGCTAGATGGACTGAAGCAATTCTGCATCATTTTAAGTGCCTTGCTTGCTTAAGGGCGCAAATTGTCTCCTCTCGCCGGGGCTCGAACCCACGACTTTCCGATCATAAGGCCGCGATGCCCTAGCCACTAGGCCATAACTATAAATATTGTGATAATTTGAAGTTTAACCACCAAACCGCCAAAATGACACAATTCAAAGTAGCTCAACCAAAATCAACGACAGCTAAGTTGACACCTAATATACCAAAAGTGACACTTCAAATCCCTAAAAATAATATTGGAAATCTCAACAGTGACACTTGATATCTATAGAGTGATCCAATAAATCTCTAAATTGACGCCTGAAATCCCAAAGGTGGCACTGTCTTAAATCCCACGAATATAGCGACAAAATAATTTGTTAATGTGAAAATAAATCCTTTAAATCATGATTCAGGGGAACTGAATGTAAGGATTCATTAAATCATTAAAATTTCAGGAAGCCTATTACATAATAACAAATAGCTACCTAAAGGTAAATATGACACAAAAGCCTCATAAGGATATTTAACAGTTATTTTTTTACAATCGCTGCTCCGCAGATAAATTAACGCACAGCTTCTGCTTAATAGCTGCATCAATTTTGGGAGTATACGATTCCTAATGTCGATTTAATCCCTCGCGCAGTCATTAAGCTGGAGCACGAAGAAGCGCCGCCTCTATATAATAATCCCTCGCCACGTTGGGATCTGCGGCTGCGGCACTGCTGCATCACTTATTTACGACGCGCAAATCCCAGATCCCTGTGTCAGCAAGCTCTATAACGCAACCTGGCGTCGGATATAGATTGGCTCCTATGAAGAGTAATTAATTTCTGCTTTTACAACGGCGGCGGTGCGTTGTAAAAAAGTCCGATGCCTTCGTAAACTCGTCGCAAGAAATCCTCAAAATTATGCAATCGATTTATTGCTGCTGTAAGCGCAAAAAACTGCAATACAGGGTACAGGCTTTTTGTGCGATGGAGGGCTGGACTCAATGGAAAAGTGTCTCCGGATAGTGTCTAGTTGGAACCTTAGTTACACCCTAGCGTCCTAGTTTGGGATCCTCATACATAAAATGCGTCACTTAGATATTTTGAGTCCATATGCTTTTTATTTCTTGATCGTTTGATTCAGATCAATGATTTTCTAGCATGAGATTCTAATTCTTCAGTTTGAGATTTTGATTCTATAGTTTGAGATTTTGACCCTCTTGTGTGGGATTCTGATTCTCTAGTTTAACATTTTGATTCCCTAGTTTGAGATTTTGATTCTCTAGTTTGAGATTTTGATTCCCTAGTTTGAGATTTTGATTCTCTAGTTTGAGATTTTGATTCCCTAGTTTGAGATTCTGATTCTCTAGTTTGAGATTCTGATTCTCTAGTTTGAGATTCTGATTCTCTAGTTTGAGATTCTGATTCTCTAGTTTGAGATTCTGATTCTCTAGTTTGAGATTCTGATTCTCTAGTTTGAGATTCTGATTCCCTAGTTTGAGATTTTGATTCCCTAGTTTGAGATTTTGATTCTCTAGTTTGAGATTTTGATTCCCTAGTTTGAGATTCTGATTCTCTAGTTTGAGATTCTGATTCTCTAGTTTGAGATTCTGATTCTCTAGTTTGAGATTCTGATTCTCTAGTTTGAGATTCTGATTCTCTAGTTTGAGATTTTGATTCCCTAGTTTGAGATTTTGATTCCCTAGTTTGAGATTTTGATTCTCTAGTTTGAGATTTTGATTCCCTAGTTTGAGATTTTGATTCTCTAGTTTGAGATTTTGATTCCCTAGTTTGAGATTTTGATTCTCTAGTTTGAGATTTTGATTCCCTAGTTTGAGATTCTGATTCTCTAGTTTGAGATTCTGATTCTCTAGTTTGAGATTCTGATTCTCTAGTTTGAGATTCTGATTCTCTAGTTTGAGATTTTGACTCTCTAGTTTAAGATTTCGATTCTTTAGTTTGAGATTCTAATTCTCTAATTTGAGATTCTAATTCTCTAGTTTGAGATTCTAATTCTCTAATTTGAGATTCTAATTCTCTAGTTTGAGATTCTGATTCTCTAGTTTGAGATTCTGATTCTCTTGTTTGAGATTATGATTCTCTAGTTTGAGATTATTATTATTTAGTGTGGGATTCTGATTCTCTAGTTTGAGATTCAGATTCTCCGGACTTAGACAAATTGTACTTAAAACGTAGATTTAACATTGCTGCATCCCGCGGATTCTGTCAAATACTAGCGTAACGCCGATAAAGCAGTTAAACACGCTATATGACGCAACCACTTATGGGTAAATACGAGTAGCTGGTACGCGGAATTGAGCGCAAACGCACTAGCCGTTCACACTTGCTTCTTTTCATCACTTCTGTGGTGTAATTTTACAACTATTGCGCAATCAAGGACTTTCCCAATCTAATTGAATAGCCGCATGAAAGCCATTGACGAGATAAGCCTATATATTTGCATCCTGCAAGTTTCATAACAAGCTCGTATATTTAGATTATGATGAGGTCATTGTTGAATAGATGGATGAATCAATTGTGTGCAGGTGGGGGCATTGAGCTGGTTGTGTGCAGGCCAGCATCACCTAATATTAGTGTCAGTATCAACTTATCAATAAATAAACAACAAAAAAAGTTATTAACGGGCGCGCTCCATTTTAAGATACAAATTCGAAGGAATATCCCTGAATGAAAGATAAAGAGCCATCATGAATTAAACTCTCGTATTAATTTATAGACACGTACTTTAAATCAAAACTGCACATTTAGTTTTAGTCATTAGTTTTAGTACTAAACTAGCTCTTCGGTGCCCCCCCCCCCAGGGGGGCGCAGACAGGCATTTTAAATCACTCATTTACCCAACGGAAATCTCCCTAAGCTGCTAGAAAATCTCTGCAGCAAAATTAAAGTCTCCCTAGAAGCATAATATCCTTCCGTGCATTCAGAAAATCTACTGAAAGTCTCCCCGCATTTAGCCAATTGCCCCAAGCACTTTAAAAAAAAATCTCCCAAACAGCTAGATAATCTTTCCGAGCAGCTGGAAAATTTTTGGAGAGCAGTCAAAAAATCTTCCCCCAGCAGTAAAGTAAAGCCCCGCCAGAAGTCAGAAAATCCCCCAATCAAATAGAAACTTTCCCTGGGCAGTTAAAAATCCCCTAAGCAGACCGAAAAGCCCCCACAGTAGAAAAATCTTCGGGTAAAAAATACCCCCACAGACAGAGAATTCCCCAACCAGACAAAGAATCCCAGGAAGAAAAAAGTCTCATGATCAGTTGGAAATTCTACCCAAGGCAGTTAAAAAATCTTCCGGAGCATTTAGGAAATCCCCTTTAAGCAGTTGGAAAATCTACCTGAGGCAGTTGGAAAAACTTATCATGCAGTTAAAAAACTCATGGAGCATTTAGAAAACCCCCCTCGAGCAGTCCGAAATCACCAAAGCAGTTAGAAATCCCCCGATAAGATAGAAAATTTGTCCTAACAGTAAGAAATCCCCTAAGCAGACAGAAAATTTCCATGAGCAGCTACAATATCCCCATCCAGCAGTTAGAAAATCTATCCGAGGCAGTTAGAAAAACTCCTCATGCAGTTAAAAATCTCCCCGACCATTTAGAAAATCCCCCTCCAGCAGTCCGAAAACACCCAAGCAGTTAGAAATTCCCTAATCAGACAGAAAAGTTCCTCGAGCAGTTAGAAAATCCCCAAGCAGACTAAAAATCTCCCTGAGCAGTTAGAAAATCTCCTTCAAGCAGTGCAAAATCACCCAAGCAGCTAAAATTTTTTTCGAGCAGCTAGAAAATTTTTTGAGAGCAGCCGAAAAATCTTCCTCCAGGATAAGGTAGAAAACCCACGAGCAGAAAAAATCCCACAAGCAGTTAGAAAATCCCTTTTGAGAAGTCGGAAATTCCAATCAAATAGAAACTTTCTTCGAGCAGTCAGAAATCCCCTAAACATAGAAAAAAGTTTTGCGAGCAGTCGGAAAATCTTTCCCCAGCAGTCAGGTAGAAAGCCCCTCAAGCAGACGGAAACCCCCCCGCAGTTAGAAAATCCACTTCTAGGAGTCAGAAATCCCCCAAGTAAACAAAAAATTCCCAAAGCAGACTACTCGAACATTTATAAAATCCCCTTTCAGCACTTAGAAGAAATCCCCCAAGCAGACAGAAAACCTCCCTAAGCAATTAGAAAATCTTCCCGAACAGACAAAAAATACCGTTCGAGCAGTCAGACACTACCCAAGTAGTTAAAAAGTCCTCTTCGAGCAGTTAGAAAATCTTCCAGGAGCATTTACAAAGACCCTTCGAGCAGTCAAAAATCCCCTAAGAAGTAGAAAAGTCCAGTTCGGGCAGTCAGAAATCCCCCAAGAAAACAGAAAATTCCTCAAGCAGACTACCCGAACATTTATGAAATCCCCTTTGAGCAGTAAGAAGATATCCTCGAAGCAGACAGAAAACCTCCCTTAGCATTAGATTTGATATTAGATTAGATTAGAAAACCTTCCCAAGCAGATAAAAAATACCCTTCGAGCAGTCAGACATCGCCTAAGTAGTTAAAAAGTCCTCTTCGAGCAGTTAGAAAATCTTCCTAAGCAAGCAGAAAATCTCGCCGAGCATTAAGAAAGACCCTTCGAGCAGTCAAAAACCCCCCAAGAAGTAAAAAGTCCAGTTCAGGCAGTCTGAAATCCCCAAATCAGGTAGAAAATATTCCGGAGCTGTTAGAAATCCCCCAAGCAGACAAAAAAGTTCCCGGGCAGTAAAAAATCTGCCAGAGCAGTTAGAAAAAATTCCCTAGCAGTTAAGAAATCCCCCTGCAGCATTAAAAAATCCCCAAGTCAACCAAAAAATTCCCGAGCAGAAAAAATTCGCCCAAACAGTTAGGAAATTCCCCTGCAGCGTTCTCAGAAATCCACCAATCTGATAGAAAATCACACCGAGCAATTATAAAATCTCCTTGAGCAGACAGAAAATCCCCCAAGCAGACAGAAAATCTCACTGAGCAATTAGAGAATCTTCCCAAAAAGTTTGAAAATACCTTTAAAGCAGTCAGGAATCTCCTAAGCAGTTAGAAAGTCCCTTTCGAACTGTTAGAAATCCCCCACCCTCATAGAAAATTTCCCCGAGCAGTAAGAAATCGAAGAGGTAGAAAATCTCCCAGGCAGAAGGAAAATGTCCCCCCGAGCATTTAGAAAATTTTCTTCGAGCAGTCAGAAATTCCCAAGTAGACAGAAAAGTTCCCTAGCAGTTAGAAAATCTCCCAAGCAGTTAGAAAGTGCCGTTCGAGCTGTTAAAAATCCCCAGTCACAAAGATAATTTCCCAAAACAGCAAGAAATCCCTAAGCAAACAGAAAAATCTCAATAGGAGGTACAAAATCTCCCAAGCCGAAAAATCTCCCCCGAGTAAGGTAGAAAATCCACTAAGCTGACAGAAAAAACTCCACGAGCATTTAGAAAATCCTCTTTGATCAGTCAGAAATCCTCCAAGCTGTTCCCTTCGAGCAGCTCGAAGTCCCCGTCGAGCAGTCCCTATAAGATAAAAAAATTTCTCAGAGCAGTTAGAAATCTTCCCGAGCAGTAAGAATATCTCCTTAAACAGTTGGAAAACTTCCGAACAGTAAGAAAATAGCTTCGAGCAGTTAGAAATCCCCTGATTAGATAGAAAATTACCCCAAGCAGTTACAAATCCACAAAGCTAACAGAAAAGTTCCCCAAGCAGTTACAAATCCACAAAGCTAACAGAAAAGTTCCCCAAGCAGTTAAAAAATTTTCGAGCAGTGAGAAAATCTCCCCCAACGGTTGGAAACCTAGCAGTCAGAAATCCCCGCAATCTCCCTATCCCGATCGATAGAAATCTCCCTAAACAGATAAAAAATCATCAAAGCAGACAGAAAATCCCCCGGGCCATTTAGAAAATCCCCCTCGAGCAGTCCGAAAACAACCAAGCAGTTAGAAATCCCCTAATCAGATAGAAAAGTTCATCGAGCAGTTAGAAAGTCTCCCTGAGCAGTTAGAAAATCTCCATCAAGCAGTTGGAAAACCTCCCAGCAGTCGAAAATCCCCGGAATCAGATAAAAATCTCCCTAAACAGATAAAAATCCTCAAAACAGACAGAAAATCTCCAGGGCATTTTGAAACTCTTTTCGGGCAGTTAGAAATCCCTAATCAAATAGAAACTTCCCCGAGCAGTCTGAAATCCGCCAAAAAGTTAGAAAATCCCTTTTGGGAAGTCGGAACTTCCCCAATCAAATAGAAACTTCCCCCGATCAGTCTGAAATCCTTCGAGTAGTTTAGAAAATCTCCCCGAGCATTTAAAAAGTCCCCCTCGGGCAGTTAGAAATCTCCCAAGCATACAGCAAATTTCCCCGAGCAGTCTGAAACCCCCAAGCAGACAAAAAATCTCTTTCGAGCAGTTAGAAATCCCCCCAGCAGTTGGAAATTCCCCTTCGGGCCATTAGAAATCCACAATCAGATAGAAAATGTCCCAAAACAGTTATAAATCTCCCAAGCAGACAGAAAAGCTCCCCGAGCATATAGAAAATCCCCAGAAGAAGGCAGAAAATACCAATCGTGCAGTCAAGAAATCCCCTAGCACTTAAAAAAGTTCCCTTGGAAGCACTTACGAGTAGACATCCCCTAATCAGTTAGAAAATTTCGCCGAGAAGCTTGAAATCCCCCAATCAGACAAAAAATCTCCCAGAAAATCCCCTTCTAGCGGTTGGAAAACTTCCCGATGCAGTAAGAAAACCTCCTTGAGCAGTAAAAAAGTCTCCCAGAACATTTAGAAAATCCCATTGGAGCAGTCAGAAATCCACAAGCAGTTAGAAAGTCTCCCAGCACCCTAACAGTCAGAAAATTTATAAGAGTCGTTAGAAAATCTCCCAAGCAGTTTGCAAATCCCCCTGAGCATCTAGGAAAACCCTAAAAGTGTAGAAAATTGTTCCCGAGCTTCTAGGAAAATCACTACAGCAGATAAAAAATCCTGCGAGCAGGTAGGAAGTCGCTATTATAACGCCTTATCAAAGACACATGCGCTTTATGAAAATTAAGCTAATCACAATTTAAGATTTGGCAGGCTATCAGAGTTACCGATCAGTATCGTGCTCGACGATGACCTCTTAAACTGCTTTTGCTTCTTTGAAAAGTTTTCTCAATCTAACAGGGCTACAAAAACTAACATTCTTTACTTACTGACTGGAGACATGATTGGCAAATTCACTGCAGAACGGCCCACGGCTACTTAAATAAAAATATTTCGCTCAAGCATCCACACTTTGAAGCCAATTTATTCACTGTTGGCTCTCCAGCTGGGCGAGAAATAATCAATCGCAAATAAAATGTACACAGATCGCTTGAGCAGTTTTTCTATTGCCCTTGTGCAAAACCATTAAGCTAGGGCTGGGGCTGTGTACTCTAGCTAGGTGAGAAAATTTATATTCTCTTCTTACCGGCGCGATAATTTAGCTAAACTTGGAGCAGTGCACTCTAGCTTTATGACGCAACCTTTTTAAATAAAAAATTTGACAGTGCAGAGTTTGAGAATTTTTGGCCCGCGAATTTTAACTGAGCACAAAACTTTATGACGCAATCTAAAATAAAATCATCATTCTGACAGTGCCGACTTTGACCTTTGTTGGCCTCGCATTAAAAGCATAGGAAAAACTCGTTTTTCGAATATTTAATCCGCTTCCACTTGGAGAAGAGCTTGCAAACTTTCACGGTCTCATCCTCGAAGAATTTGCAATCTTTTGGCGAAAATTTGATCAAAATCGGTTGAGCCGTTCGAGCTCTACATCGTTCCACACAGACACACACACATTAGACATTTAGTATAGTAGAAGTCACTAATAAAAGGGCGGAGATGAAATTACAGAGGATGGAGATGAAAGCGGAAAGGGCGGAGATAAAAGCGGAGATAAAAGCGGAAAAGAAAATAGAGGGCGGAGTAGATCAGAGAGAGGGCGGAGAGGATAGAAGAGAGGGCGGAGAAGATAGAATAGAGGGCGGAGAGGATAGAATAGAGGGCGTAGAGGATAGAATAGAGGGCGGAGAGGATAGAAGAGAGGGCGGAGAGGATAGAAGAGAGGGCGGAAAAGAAAGTAGAGGGCGGAGAAGATAGAATAGAGGGCGGAGTTGATAGAAGAGAGGGAGGAGAGGATATAAGAGAGGGCGGAGAGGATAGAAGAGAGGGCGGAGATAAAAGCGGAGATAAAAGCGGAAAAGAAAGTAGAGGGCGGAGTAGATGAGAGAGAGGGCGGAGATGATAGAAGAGAGGGCGGAGAAGATAGAAGAGAGGGCGGAGAAGATAGAAGAGAGGGCGGAAAATAAAGTAGAGGGCGGAGAGGATAGAAGAGAGGGCGGAAAAGAAAGTAGAGGGCGGAGAGGATAGAAGAGAGGGCGGAGAGGATAGAAGATAGAAGAGAGGGCGGAGAGGATAGAAGATAGAGGACAGGGCGGAGAGGATAGAAAATATAAGAGAGGGCGGAGAGGATAGAAGATAGGAGACAGGGCGGAGAGGATACAAGACAGGGCCGAGAAGATAGAAGAGAGGGCGGAGAGGATAGAATAAAGGGCGGAGAAATAGAAGTGAGGGCGGAGTTTAAGTTGGAAGTCTAGGGACACATGATTTTTTTCAGGGAAAGTACGGAGAACAAAGCTACTGAAGTAGTAACAAAAGTCTTTCAAGATCGTCTTCGTAAACAATCCTCTACAAAATAGAACCAAACAGCAAATTCGCATTCGTATTGAGCAGTATTGAGCAAGGGCGCCCCTTTGCCTTGCCACCGCAAGCATACTACATTATATTAGCTATAGCCATAGTTCATTTATGGCCCTGCATAGGAAGCCAAGGCACCATCTTGCACATATATATACCTGCCTATCCTTGTTGTCGCAATTTTTAAAAGCCACTGGGGCCAACAAAAATTACTTTTTTTGTGTGCGCGTCTGTGTGTGTGTGTGTGTGTGTGTATGGAGATGAGAATCAGATGATATATATATGTATATGCACGTCGTATCCAATACAGGCAAAGACAGGGCAAAATTTTATGGCTTTATATATATACAACCGTCTGCTAGCGACAGTCGCGAAGTCTCATATTGAATAAGAGAGAAACCTTTATAGGAGAAGAAAGACACAACACACACACACACACAGAGTCGTAAAATTCTTAACGACACTCCCCGCATGGCACGCCGATCCGAGGGCAAGCGGCCAGTTTGGCGTTTGGGTGCTTTGGTTTAGCAAGGTAGGCATTTGGACGCGGCATTCTGTATTGTACAATATTATTCGACTCATTGAACAAGTTGAGCACGAACGAGGTTGGCAGTTAGTTAATATTCAATTCGGCATTAACTCAATAGGCAGGAGAATTAGTCACTGAATGTTCTAGGGGCGACTAAATAGTCTAGGGGCGATTTTTAGGTTACTGAATAGTGCAGGAGAGTTTTTTAGATCAATCAATAGTCTAGGGCGATTTTTAGATCACTGAATAGTCTAGGGGCGATTTTTAGATCACTGAATAGTCTAGGGGCGATTTTTAGGTCACTGGTTGGTCTAGTGTGATTTTAAGGAAAAGTTATGATATAGGGGCCATTCTTAGGTCACTTTTTGGTCTAAGGGCGATTTTTAGGTCACCAATATAATCTAGGGGTAATTCTTAGTTGCTTTTATCATATTGGGGTGATTCTAAGGTCACTTTATAATTTAGGGTGATTCTCAAGTCAACTAATACGAGCTACAATAGGCGCGATTCTTAGGTTACTAGATGGTCTACATAGGTGATTCATAGATCACTCTCTTATCGATTAGAAGCAATTCTTTAGCAATTTCAATAGAATATACAATTACCAGGGTAAATGACGAGTCAAATTGTGTTAGAAATAAATATTCCAAAAACTCTAAAGACTAAAATTAAATTAGACCATAAGTCATTCTCACAAAAAGCGTCTCACGATGATTTAAAGAGACGAAACAAAATACGAATCAAATTTACAGCCTAGCCTACTTGCAATGTTTTATTAAGTAGTATAGTTCGTAAAGACAAAAATTGAACTTGGAAAGTACTAGGGAATACGAGTGTTTTGAGAGAGCATTAGCGAATGGATTTACAAGAAATTTATACCGTTAAAGCATTGAGAATTTAATCTGCAATTAAATTGTAACGGGCCGCTATAGTTAACGAATAACACAGAGAGATCCCCATAGCAACAATAGTTACATGTAGTCTGGAATGGAAGACAAATAAAATAACTAAACAAAAAGAGACAATGGCAACTAAAGCAACAATGCAAGAAAAAAACATAAAGTTTACACTGGGCGAAAAAATAAACAATATTTGATAAATCTGTTTAAAACAAAAAAACTGAAATCTAGCAACAGAAAAAATAACGGATAAAACAGTCCACATTTGCAATGCGTGTTATATTAAGATTCCAAGAAAGCAAGGGACAAAAAAGATCGTTGCCAAAGGGTAACGTACATGTAGACAGCTGCTTCTTTTTGTAACTATAGGAAACAAAAGATGGTCCTCGAAGCTATTAGGAGTTCAGTTTGTCACATTAAGTAGCAAGGATTAGCAGAAAATCCACGCAAAAGTGATTTAGGGACCAAATTTTAGAATATTCAAGATTTAAGTAGATTCTCAGGGCAGATTAGAGTTGATTCTCAGGGAAGATTAGAGTCGGTTCTCAGGGTAGATTAGAGTTGATTCTCAGGGAAGATTAGAGTCGGTTCTCAGGGCAGATTAGAGTCGGTTCTCAGGGCAGATTAGAGTCGGTTCTCAGGGTAGATTAGAGTCTATTCTCAGGGCAGATTAGAGTCGGTTCTCAGGGCAGATTAGAGTCGGTTCTCAGGGCAGATTAGAGTCGGTTCTCAGGGTAGATTAGAGTTGATTCGCAGGGAAGATTAGAGTCGGTTCTCAGGGCAGATTAGAGTCGGTTCTCAGGGCAGATTAGAGTCGGTTCTCAGGGCAGATTAGAGGATTCTTAGGTTAGATTAGAGCCGATTCTTAAGGTAGATTAGAGTCGGTTCTCAGGGCAGATTAGAGTCGGTTCTCAGGGCAGATTAGAGTCGGTTCTCAGGGCAGATTAGAGTCGGTTCTCAGGGCAGATTAGAGTCGGTTCTCAGGGCAGATTAGAGTCGGTTCTCAGGGTAGATTAGAGTCGGTTCTCAGGGCAGATTAGAGTCGGTTCTCAGGGTAGATTAGAGTCGATTTTAAATAGAAATTTAAAGATTAACATTGGGCAGTTAACAGAATAAGTTGATTTTATCATTTTGTTATCCCAATGAGCTAAAGCCGAATAATATTTGGCACTAACTAACCGAGTATTGAGCAGACAATAAAGTACAGTCAGTGAATTAACAAACCAATCTGAATTGATTGTAACTATTAGTTGTATTAGTTTCATTCGGCGGGTTCCCCAGACGACAAACTACTATCGTCAGTAGTATCATTGTCCCCGGATAGCGCTGCAGCGGCTTTGTCGGCGCCTTCGTCGCTGACACTGGGTGGTGCCGGGACGGCGGCGGCGGCGGCTGCGGCCGCAGCTCCAAACTGAGCTGTTCGATGATGAAAGAACGAATGGTCCACGTGGGACTGCGACTGCTGCTGTTGCGGCGGCTGTTGTTGCTGCTGCTGCTGATGCTGTTGAACACTTCGACGGGGACGGTTCGGGTGACGCCGGAACAGAGTCACCTCCTGACGTGTGGAGTCAATGGGGTTTTGGTTTTATAAGTATTCTTTTCAGTACAGACAGCTGAGAGGCAGACAATACAGACAGCTGAGAGACAGAAAATACAGACAGCTGAGAGACAGACAATACAGACAGCTGAGAGACAGACAATACAGACAGCTGAGAGACAGACAATACAGACAGCTGAGAAACAGACAATACAGACAGCTGAGAGACAGACAGTACAGACAGCTGAGAGACAGAAAATACAGACAGCTGAGAGACAGACAATACAGACAGCTGAGAGACAGAAAATACAGACAGCTGAGAGACAGACAATACAGACAGCTGAGAGGCAGACAACACAGACAGCTGAGAGACAGACAATACAGACAGCTGAGAGACAGACAGTACAGACAGCTGAGAGGCAGACAATACAGACAGCTGAGAGACAGACAATACAGACAGCTGAGAGACAGACAATACAGACAGCTGAGAGGCAGACAATACAGACAGCTGAGAGACAGACAATACAGACAGCTGAGAGACAGACAATTCAGACAGCTGAGAGACAGACAATACAGACAGCTGAGAAACAGACAATACAGACAGCTGAGAGACAGACAATACAGACAGCTGAGAGACAGAAAAAACAGACAGCTGAGAGACAGACAATACAGACAGCTGAGAGGCAGACAACACAGACAGCTGAGAGACAGACAATACAGACAGCTGAGAGACAGACAATACAGACAGCTGAGAGACAGACAGTACAGACAGCTGAGAGACAGACAATTCAGACAGCTGAGAGGCAGACAATACAGACAGCTGAGAAACAGACAATACAGACAGCTGAGAGACAGACAATACAGACAGCTGAGAGACAGACAATACAGACAGCTGAGAGACAGACAGTACAGACAGCTGAGAGACAGACAATACAGACAGCTGAGAGGCAGACAATACAGACAGCTGAGAGACAGACAATACAGACAGCTGAGAGACAGACAGTACAGACAGCTGAGAGACAAGCAAAGACAGAGCCGGAGCCAAACCTGCTGCTTAAAATAGCGCCTGTCCTCCTCATCGATGAGCACCAGGTTGAGGAAGTAGCGCACAGAGAAGCGCTTATTAATGTCGCGCATGGTTGGTGTGAGATCGTAGCCGCTCAGAAATATCCTGATGGGTATGGTCTCGCCTTTCACTGGCGCGCCGTCCATGATTTCAAATTTGGCGACGGTCTCGCAGTCGCTGACGCTGTTGGGCCCGACGCCGACGTGTTCCCGTCTAAGGATTTGCACCTCCATGTGGCGCACCTTGATTCGAACCAATAGAAAATAGATTTTCCCAATGATGGCGTCTTTCAAATGATATTTCGATTTGTTGTATTCGAATTCGATGTGCAGACAGTCTTCGATGCCGACTTCCATTTTGATGCCGCCAATGGAGTCCGGGTACTGGGCCAGGGTGTGCACCAGGAAGTCCTGCTCTTTGACTAGGTCGGCAAGCCGCCTGGATACTGTCACTCGGATGAAGTACCTGAAAACCAGGCGGTTCGGGGGGATAACTGACAGCAATTGGGGATTTTTTAAGGTTGGTCAAAATAGGGGAATAAAATTTTTAGGGGAAAAATTCTGCCATTAAATAAAAATTAAAGGACTTGGGGATAATTTTAACCCATAAATTGGGATTAGGGAATAACTTTTGGCCAATAAATGGAGATTAAAGAATCAAAGGATTTAGGGATAATTTAGACAAGAAAATTGGGATTTGGAATCATTTTGGCCAAGAAATTGGAACATAAGGATAATTTGGGCCAAGAAATGGGAATATGAGGATAATTTGGGCCAAGAAATGGGAATATGAGGATAATTTGGGCCAAGAAATGGGAATGAGGATGATTTGGGCCAAAAAATGGGAACTTGGGGATAATTTGGGCCAAGGAAATGGGGATTTGAGAATACTTTACACAAGTAAATGGGGATTCAAATTATTTGGAGATAATTTAGGCCAAAAAATCGGGATTCTGAGGATAATTTAGAGAAAGAAATAAGGATTTAAAGGATTTTTGGATAAGATCAGTTTCAGACAAAAATTGGTAGTGGTAGTTTAAAGAGTTTTTGGATTTCAAAATAATTGGGATTCTGGGAATATTTCACAGATGGAACCAGTCAGCTTCAGCATTAAGCGCACACTTACCTCAGTTTAACATTGACACCAAAGTAACTTTCGTAGGGTTTGTCAACGCTAACAAATTCGAAGGCCAGACTGCAGTTCTGGGTCACTAACCCCGGCCTGGCCAGCTCGCGAGCCATGGACAGAAACTCGTGCTGGCTGCTGCGATCCGAGAATTGCTCTGCATTTGATTGACAGACTGCATTGAGTGCATGAGTACTGAATACTCCAAGGACCACAACTGATCAACAAATGATTTAATACCGCAGCCTTACCAATAAGACCCAGCAGTTCAACTCGAATGCCATAGTGCTCCAATTTATTCTGCTTCAATTTTATAATGATTCGGCCGCTAACAGTCTCCCCGTCAAAGTACACTGGGCAGGCCAGTTTGTTGCCATTGTCCAGTAGAATATCACCTTTCTGCCTATCCTCAGCACCGTCCAGAGCAATTTCAAGGTCGGCACTCGAGCCAAAAAGAAAGTTCTAGGGTAATTAGAAACAAAAATAATAACTAAATTAATGAAATTTTCTAATTAAAATGAAGAACTAGTACTTTGACACAAAATGATTTAAATAAACCACTACTTTTCAGAGTATTACAGGGCATCTTAATTGCTGCTTTAATAAAAAAATTGATGCAATTAAGGACACATATTTTAACTATGAAAATTTTGACTTTAATACAGAATCAATTATAGACATATTTGATGCTAAAATGAAACTTCTTGGCTAATAATTCTTAGATTCTAGCAATTCAATTATGATTCCATTGTTATGTCCATGATTTAGAATACTAAAGGGTTCATTTATCAAAGCAAATAACCATTGACAAAAAATTAATAAATATATCTAGATTTTTTGCTGGCTTAAAAAAATAGAGTGATTTAAATATATGAGCAATAAAGTCCAACAATCTTAACAATTTTGAAATATTTTTCAAATTACAAGATGTGGAAATAAACAAAACCCTTAAAAGCACTAATATAAAGTCTATGCCCCCTAATATACATATTAAAAGGATATTAATATCCTTATATTACTTTATAATAATAAAGTATATTATATTACTTTGTCTTTAACAAATTATTGGTCTTAACTTCTTTAAACTTAAGAAGTCAAGGATTTTTACTTCTATGCTATATACCTTTGCCAAATTTAATACTTTAAATATATTTAGACTGCTAATAGCTAATAATTTCTATATTATTTAGTTGGATAAGAGAATATTTTGTACCTAGACTTTAGGCATCTATAGTTATTTGTAAAATTTAGCCAGAACATGATTATCATGGTCTAGGTATTCACAATCCTTGAAACTGCACTAGATACTATTTGCAATAATTAGGCTACTATATGGCTATGGGATCTCATTTAAAATAAATATAATATAAAACTAAAAGGATATATGAATTCATTTTTTGCAACGAAAATTCTTATAAAATTATTATACCTTGACAATAATATAAAAGAATTTATGCACAGCATATACTTATGATTTAATGCAAAGTTTGGCTATATTCTAAGCTAGTATAAATCTAGGAATGGAAGACCAAGAGAAAGGTTGTAGCCTTTCTCAGCTAAGATAAAAAATATTGCAATAGGTAGGCAGATGGCCAATGTTTTTTTAAGACTTATTTTTTGCTTTGTGAATAGTTATACTTGCTGTATCACCTTTGTAGTAGCTAAATTATATGCCTGTATTATAGATTATAGATTTTTTATTTAGTTAGGGACCTAAACATAAGAAATCCTCAAATTAGAAAATATTCAAATACTTTAACAAGTTGGCTTGCCCTGGGTCACTATCACAATACCAAAAGTACACAATGTCAAAAAATTATTTTAGCTTTACTCTGGCTATACTTTTCATTGTTCAAGTTTGAGTATTATAATATAAAGTTTAAGTAGGCCTATGGTAAAGTTTAATTGTTATGAAATTTTTATGCTCAGTCAACATGTTTCCAAATTGTCATGTAGGGCCTAACCTAATTATGACAAAGAAAAATGCTATAAGATCTGAAAAGGCCCTTTGGCTATAGGCTGCCTCTAGGTTCTACAATAAAAAAATGACATAGCCATTAAAAAAACTTACCATCATGATTAGAAATTTTGATAATTTAACCTAGATCTAAGCAAACAATTTTGACTATTACTGCAATAAATTTGTTTCATGAACTCAAAAGGAGACAACAAATTATTAAAACAGTTTTTTCGTGCTCCTACTAGTACTACCTACTAAAACATGCTCGATTAGCTAGTCGAATTGCTCTCGTAGTCGTATACCAATAACAATATTCAGTAGTTTAAGACAAGTTGATAAAGTAATGCTTAGCTAAGCTAAGTATTTGATTTTTTAAAATAATTTCTCTTTCAAAGTGCAAAATAATGCAATAACCAAATAGTATGACTTAATTAATTTGGTTCTTTTGGGCTTACGAAACGTGTACGTACAGAGCAATGCCTGCGCTGGATTTTGCGTGTTTCCATGAAAAAAAACGCTCCATTGGCATTGGAAATGAATACACGACATTAAAGTAATGAGTAAAATTAAAGAAACCAAATATCTTAGTATGCCCAAATATTCTGAATAGGAAATATATTTGATCTCATTCAAGTCGCATCACTCCAATAAAGGGATTATTTTACTTTAAATACTAGACCATGCAAAACACCGTAAATTTCTAAATTAGTTAAACACAAATCTTTGTTTTTCCATTACAGAGAACGAGAAATCCAGTAAGCAAACATTTATTCTGATGAATTTAATGCAATGCTTGGATTTTTGTTACTGCATAGTGATAATATCGTATCTTCGATAATAAAAATTTTCCTCGAAAATAAACTTCTTTCTTAATTTAAATTTTTTCCAGCGTCTAATTTCACACCGCGGTTTATGTCTAACTAGGCTGTTTGCTTTGTTATATAGCAGAGTATATTTAGTCTATGAGCGTTGGCAGCAAATATTCTTAATAATTTTTATCAATGTCAGAATACAAGATCGTTGTTGTTGGGGGTAAGTAAATTACTAACATCCACGAGAAAACTATTTTAGAAGCTCATTAATTAACGGAAAAAACTTTATCAAAAGGAGAATGAAGATAGAGTAGTTCCAATATTTTTTCTTGATAGTTTAATATAAAATGTGATAAAGTATAGGAGGTTTTTTAGTTTAGGGTTTTTATTAAGTGCTTTTGTGCTACAAATGCAGTTGCTATTTTGTTGCTTAGTGCTAAAATAGTGGATGCTTTGTAAAAGAATCGTGAAAAAACATTAAGGTGTTCCCTATGAATTTGAGTTTCCAAAAATCTTTATAATCCGACAATATATAAAGCCTATGATTTTTTCCAAATAACATTTTTAGTTTATTGGTTTCAAACTTAATAAAAAGTATATAGTTACTTTTTAGCTTGCCTCTCAAACAAGTGGCATCCATTACACTTACCATTACGTTCCTATAGTAAAATAATTTATAAAAAATTAGATAATTTTTTACTTAAAAATTAGATAATTTTTTACTTAGAAATTAGATAATTTTTTACTTAAAAATTAGTAAAGATTCTTTGGGAACGATAAATTTGAATTTCACAAGCTAGCTAGTCATCTAATAATGTTTAAAAAATAATGTAGTGTGAATAACTATTTGTTGGAAAATGTAGAATTGAAAAATAGTTGTAAATGGCATGAAGCACTAAAATTTAAATATGACTTCTACTTAACCCATTTCTACTCAAACACAGCCGGTGGTGTTGGAAAGAGTGCGCTAACAATACAGCTCATCCAAAATCACTTTGTGGAGGAATACGATCCAACCATTGAAGACTCGTATCGCAAGCAGGTCGTAATTGACGGCGAGACCTGCCTGCTGGATATCTTGGACACCGCCGGTCAAGAGGAATACAGGTAGAGTGCAATTTTTTAAAATAAATAGCGAATTTATGCATGTTTTACAACAAAAAATGACACTTATGCTAACAATTTGGAATCAGAACCGCTGCGAAACATTTTTCCGGTATAATTATTTTTTTCTGTTGAGGGACTGCAAGCTTAGAAATGTACTGTAAATATTATTTGTCCGACCAAAAGCAAGATGTAACGACAATTTTCTTAACTTGCGGAAACGCATGCAATGTAACAGTATCCAAATGTCCATGTATCGTTAAAAAATATTGCGTGCTTGCTAACTGCGGTTGGAATTCACGCTTGACTTGGTAAATAGTTCGTCTTTGGATTGGCAAAGCAACCGAGGGAGAAGGCTGTCGTGCTGCTGTAGGAGCTTAGGGAGAAATGCGCTCATAAATCTGAATAGAATAATGGCCTATTTGGGTCCGAGCTCACTGAGATGCGAGAGTTGCGTTCCTCTTTGCAGCTGGGAGTCCTTCTTATCTATCGAATAAGGCATGCTTCCCAGTTGATTCGAAAAATTAAGACCCAGTTTTTTTTTAAACTATTTTTTTATAAATCAAATTAACTGTGACATTAATAATTGAAACGATTCAATGAACTGCTGCTTCTGTTTAGTGCTTGGCTGTAGGAAGATAAGCAGGCAGCAGATTGAGGAAGACTAATATTACATACGCTCGTATCTGTCAGCGATGGACACTGAGTGAGCAAGTGCACAGCTAGGCTGTGACAGAAATTGATGAAGGCAGAGCGGATGCTCGGATGCAGATACGAAGTACGCGGCGAGGGCATTAGGGGGCCCAGGCCTGGCAATTTTTTTGTCCACCCTCGTTGCCTTTGCCTTTTACAACGGTGCTCAGCTGAGGAAAAAGCAGAAATAAATGGGAAATCGGCTAGCCATTTTGGCGAGCCTCATCGCTAATTGCTTTCGAGCTATTTCTGGTGCGCATCCTCGATTGCAGCATTTTTCAATCGAAAAGCTCTTGCTGTTCTCTTTTTTGCGTTCGCGTTGCTCGCTGCTCTCGCACTCATTATTTTTTTGCGAATCAATTTTGCAAGGCGCATAATTTTTCTAAAGAAAAATAGGCCAAAATAGGCTTGCGTTCAAGCTTCATGCAGTTTGTTGTTCTGGCCATATGGTTTCACTTCTTTAAGGACACTGAAAGGCTTTTCTTTTACTAACAGCTTCCTTGGCTTCTCGCTCGAGATTTCTGTTTTAGGGTCTGAAACTCTGCCTATTCTCAGGGTGTCTCAGGGTCAGTTTTAGGGTCGAATTCACCCTGCCTATTCTCAGGGTGTCTCAGGGTCAGTTTTAGGGTCGAATTCACCCTCTTTAGTACTCTTAAATTTACTTTAACACGTAGGTCTTAGAGGCGATTTATAATGTTTGAACGAGACAATTCCCTGATACAGTAGTTTTTTTTATTTTAGCTAATCGATGTCTGAAATAAGGGCAGGAAAGCAAATTCCTGCCTGGATCCGCTGCACGTTAGGGGCGGATCTCACAGTAGCTGACAAGGAGAGATCAGTGTAAAAGAGGCGCAGTAAGCGGCTGCTCTTAGCGATTTCCTGGACCCTGGACGGGGAGGGGGTTGGGGACTAGTATTGCCGGCACGAAGCGCCGCACTTCTCTCGTCCCCGTTGGTTAATGCCCCGTTTCTCCTCGTATTGATTGATTGCATGGGTTCGCGTGACAGCTAAGGTAGAGGCAGACGGAGTATTGAGTTCTATTGCCTGAGCATTGCTTATAATCCAGGCCAATATTCCTCTTTATATTTCCCTCACTGTCTCATTGGTTGCTAAGGCCTACGGTTTGTTGTCGTTGACTTCATACGGCCGACAGGTTTATCATTATCATCTTATTTTCCTATGATCCCATGACTCATGGAATTCTAATCCTTTCTCATCCCTAAAATCGCTCTTGGACCCATTAAAAAATCAACACCATTTTTGAACTTGTAAATTTAAGGTGCATCTCGAGGCTAAATATTTTAATTTACGAAGGTTGCAGAGCTGCTTTAAACTGGTTCTAGCTAGCAATCTTGTACTTTTTTGTTCTTTGTAGGCTATTAATAGATGGATTTAAGAATTTTCTCTTACCGGCGCAAAAAACCAGCTCTTCGCCAGGCTGTTTCAAAAGCAGAAAGCAATTATCCCTTGCCTGTTCTTGCACTTCGTTTTTGAGCCGTAATTACACGGGGGACAGACAGGGAACCCGCTTGCGGGACAGATTCGGTTTGACGCTCTCATGTGACGCTTTTGTCCTATAATTGACAAATTGAGGCTTACAAATTGAAGCTTTTTCACTTGATGCCACAAATTCTGCTCGTTTAAATCAATTATTGATTGACACTTTCCGTTCGTTAACTCAGCACCACAATCCTCTGAGACCAGAGCTTCAGTAAATTAACTTCAAATACACTTTAGTTGCTTAAAATGCGAATGCACTTCTCTCGTCTAATAATTCTTAATTCGTTCGCCTTAGACACATTCACTTAAAAAAACACCTTCTCTTCAGTCACCCTGGAACCTTCCCTTCAGTCACCCTAAAACCCTCATTCAGTCACCCTAAAACCCCTCATTCAGTCACCCTAAAACCCCTCATTCAGTGACCCTAAAACCCTTCACTTCAGTCACCCTAAAACCCTTCACTTCAGTCACCCTAAAACCCTTCCCTTCAGTCACCCTAAAACCCCTCACATCAGTCACCCTAAAACCCCTCATTCAGTGACCCTAAAATCCCTCACATCAGTCACCCTAAAACCCCTCATTCAGTGACCCTAAAACCCTTCACTTCAGTCACCCTAAAACCCTTCCCTTCAGTCACCCTAAAACCTTTCACTTCATTCATCCCAAGACCCTAGGGGGGCGAGTGGCTCGGCGGTCTAGCGCGTCTGCCTTGTGTGCCACTGGTCCAGGTTCGACCCCGCGTTGTAGGTTGGCTTTTTTCCCTAGCGCGGTTTCGTGTGCAGGGTCACATTAATTTGGGGGCCTTGTGCACGAATTGGTTGGGCTATGGGCCAGTTGTGCAATTTACGCCCATGAGGGCAACCCCCCAAGGCATAGAGAGTGTGCATTCCTGGAACGACCGCTTGTACACCCTATGTGAGTGCGTGACTGGGTGCTATACTGGAATTCCGTTGCGCACCGTTTGTTTGTGTCTACGCCTGCATACCGTATTTAGTGTGACTGAACGCGCTGCAGGAGTCAGCGCAATGGACAGTCATGCCCCGTCGCTGGTTGTGGGACGATGGCGCTTTAAGCGTCAAAGTGCCTACATCCCTCCTGCAGATTTAGCTTTTTTTAGCATCCCAAGACCCTTCACTTCAGTCACTTGAATCCAGCCCAACCTTGCCCTCACTAACCCGCAGCGCGATGCGAGACCAGTACATGCGCACCGGCGAGGGCTTCCTCTGCGTATTCGCCGTTAACAACCCGAAATCGTTTGACGAAATCGAACAGTACAGAGAGCAAATCAAGCGAGTAAAAGACGCCGAAGAAGTGCCTCTAGTTCTGGTTGGCAACAAAACCGATCTGCATGGTCGCACAGTTGACGTCAGGACGGCTAAACATCTGGCCGACGAATTCGGCATTCCGTACGTTGAGACCAGCGCCAAGACTCGCCAGGGCGTTGACGACGCCTTCTACACTCTAGTCCGAGAGATTCGCAAATTTAAAGAACGCGGCGGCGACAAACGAAGACGAGGCGGCGGCAAAAGATCAAAGGCCCGACTTCGGTGCAGCGTTATGTAATCCCCCTGTATGCAAGCTGCTATTCAGTTTGTTATACTGTGATGCTGTCATAGATTTATTTATAATTACTCTTTGAAATAGTTACTGTCTTCTCCACTTAGCCGCAACTTTCTGTGCCGCATAGTTGTCGTCATTAAGCAATGGCAATGAAGCCAATTTTGATATCCATGCAATGTTGTCCCTTGTCCAATCGCTTTCTTGCTTTACTGGCATCATTGTTCAGAGGTATTCAGGTTGACTTTGAGTGTAGTAGGTGTAGCTTAGTGCTAAGGGTGTCCCTTCTGGGACTGGAAGGTCGTGGGTTCGAGTCCCAGAAGCACATTGCTTCAGTCCACCCAGCTGAGATCGGGTACAAGTGTTAGCTAGTCGAAAGGTTGGGTGTCCCAATGATTTTTTATCTAAATTTTTTATTTTAAAACTACTTGCTATTCCTATTCTGTCAGTAGTATGCACGCCAGAGAGGGTGGTCTAACTCGAATTACTAACTTAATTATGTTTATTGCTAAACCAGACACTGCTGCTGACACCTGGGGACCTCATGCTGGGGCCCTTGCAATAAATTTTGTCCATACGTTTTGAGCGTTTTTTTGCCTCGGTCTAACTTCGCGAATCTATCAATCAATCAATCAGTCAGTCAGTCGTGTCATGTCAGTTCCTCTAGCAATGATATTTGAGACTTTTGTTTGCAAAAGGTGACACCCATCAAAACTTCTTATTTTTATTAGCTCCGTATCTCTTCCTGTGCAGCCATCTTCACCTGTCCAATTGTTATCAACAGGTTTGTCAACATTTTGTGTTTGGATTTTCATCCTCATTTAGTTCCCCCTCCATGAGTTGGCGAATAGGACAGTTCCGACTTGGCGCGTGTACTTTTCGCTATAAATATGGGTTTTAGCTAATGTTTAAATGTGTTTTTTTACCTGCAGTGACTCTTCCTACTAGTCAAGCTATTTTGTGCGTGTTTTTGTCATATTTTTTTTCATAGCGAAAGAAGACAGCTGAACCAGATTTTTTGTTAGCTTTTATTTTCTTAAAAAGCATATTTCTCCGAAGCGTTGAGCCTTGAGTGTGAGCACGACTGTTCTGTCAGTCCGAGGTTTCTCTAGTTACGTCTTTTTTTCCGCGTGATTTTTATGCCTTTTTATCTTAAATATTATTCATTTTGTCTTCTCTGTTTGACTATCCCTACCTTTCACACTCTGTCTATCTACCTCTACTCTCTATCGTACTGGAGTTGTAGCCTAGTGGTTAGGGCATTTGCCTTATGACCGGAAGGTCGTGGGTTCGAGTCCTGGCCCTAGGAGACAATTTAATCCCGCATTGCTTCAGTCCATCCAGCTGAGATCGGGTACCAGTTTGAGCTGGGTAAATTTAGGATTGGGTGTTGCGGCCCCTCCAGCCCGTCAGGACTGAGCAGCTGTACACAGCCCCAGCTGTGTACTAGCTGCTAGCTGCGGCTGTGCCGTGTGCTGTACATACGGTCGAAACGTTGGGTGTCTATATTTTTTTACTTAATCTCAAATAATACCCAGTTTCTACTCCCATATTTCTCCCACTCGCATCTGTACCTCTCTTCTATTGCGTCAGATCTCTCTTCCTCATTCGAAGATGTTTAAATCATCAGAATGCAATTTTATACATAGTGTGCTGTTTCCATCTACGATTATTAAATAGCTGTTCAGATAACCATGGAAACAAATGTTCGAATGTAAACTTGTTTTGACAACTGCGTCATCATTTATTATCGTTTTTTTACTGGTTTAAGTAACGCCGTTTGTTGCTGAACAAAGTCGCTTAGATATATTTATTATACACATATTTATATTTTTTACTATTGATGGAACGATGCGCTTGTCTTGCTATCGCAGGAATATTTATTTGTAACTCTGAAAAAAATAAATAAATTCAATCTGTGTTTACGCACTGGAAAATTTTACTGAAACAAATAAGAAATTGAAAGAAGCCACTTTTTACAGCTTATAATAGCTAACTATTCTACTTTCTACTGTAAGTAGTTTGTCACGGAATAATTCCCGTTTTAATGCTAAGTAACAAAAACGGTATTGCTCTGTTACCATAGGGGTCAGTCTTCAAACAGTCGAGCATGGCAGATCAATTTCTACAAATTTTTTTTCTTCCTAGTTTTCTAAATTGATCAATAATTACTGTCTGATCTCCCTTGAAAAGTGCAGCGAGTTGGGAAGTAAATAGTGCAGTCTAACTATACGAATTATGTATAAAATGTTTATGACATCCAGATGTCATTAGCGTGAGAAATAATTGCAGCTCTTCACGCGGGGGCTACCGTATTTTTCGTGTAATTGCCGTAGTGAAAAAAACGGCTGAATTTGTTAACCACAAGCTTTTCCTTATCCTCATTGCTAATATTTGCCCGTTGCTCACTGCGTCAATTGACATTGCAGCGATGCACGCGAAGTATCAAAATCCATTTTTTACATTGATTGGTAACTAGCCCACATTGGTAACTAAACCACTTTTCATTAATTCGAGGGACTTTTAAAGGACAAATAATATGTGTTGCGAGATAAGAAATGCTAAATGAGCAAGTATAATAGTGAACAGTAACCAAGTGAAATCATTTTAGGACACTAATTGTTTCCCTTAGGGAGGGTAGCAGGTGACAACTGAAGTATCTGGGAGGGTAGCAGTAGCCAGCTGAAGTATCTGGGAGGGTATCAGTAGCTAACTGAAGTATCTGGGAGGTTAGCAGTAGCCAACTGAAGTATCTGGGAGGGTATCAGTAGCTAACTGAAGTATCTGGGAGGGTATCAGTAGCTAACTGAAGTATCTGGGAGGTTAGCAGTAGCCAACTGAAGTATCTGGGAGGGTAGCAGTAGCCAACTGAAGTATCTGGGAGGGTAGCAGTAACTAACTGAAGAATCTTGGAGGTTAGCAGTAGCTAACTGAAGTATCTGGGAGGTTAGCAGTAACTAACTGAAGAATCTGGTAGGGTATCAGTAGCTAACTGAAGTATCTGGGAGGGTATCAGTAGCTAACTGAAGTATCTGGGAGGGTATCAGTAGCTAACTGAAGTATCTGGGAGGGTAGCAGTAGCTAACTGAAGTATCTGGGAGGGTAGCAGTAGCTAACTGAAGTATCTGGGAGGGTAGCAGTAGCTAACTGAAGTATCTGGGAGGGTAGCAGTAGCTAACTGAAGAATCTGGGAGAGATATGGAAATGAAGAGACCCTAAGGTCTTGAATGCTGCGATTTTGTATCTACTGATATGCAGACTACATGTCAAACGTATTACTAGCTACTTTGATTGACATTTTGCTGCAGTGCGGGGGTTGACAATACTAAGTGAATTTCGAAATGCACTGCTGTCATGTCAAATCTTCGTCAACTGCAGTCTTATCAAAAATCGAACTTCTGATACTGCTAATTCCCACTGATAAGCACGCGTGGAAGCAATGCAAAATTAGTTTTCAATTGTCGTTACTGGGAGAATATTGTCTATTTTTAGATTTAGATAATCCGAATATAGCTTTTAACTGGAATTTAATCTGCAATACGTATAAATATAGCACAGCATTTTTTTAAGGGTAGTCAATGTACTATTAAAAAATATTATTGATCTCCCATTCTCCATTGAATTTCTGGTCTGACTTGTTTTTCGTACTAGCCTTGCAGCAGACTGAGGTTGTACTTAAAAGCTGTTAATCTGCTCCAGCGATTTGAAAACAGTGAGGGAGAGGCAGAGGGAAGAAGGAAGTGCTGTGTAGAAGCATTCCATGCAATTTTTGAAAGTTTAAAAGGATTTTTTCTGCATGCATGTCTTGTTTTTCTTTGAGCACCTTTTTTCCCTAATCAAATATTTTTTGTTGTATCTTTTGCATCGAAAAGTGTTGAAAAATTTAACGCCTACACAAGCAGACATGAGCGTAAAATTTTTTGGTTATTGAATACCAAGCGCGCTTGTAAACAGGGAGAAGTAAGGCATTTTTTGCAATTGTACACGGAATTAAAACAAAAGTTCATTCTCAGTTTTGCAGCTCTACTCTATCCTTCCCATATTGACGCGCAGTGCCACAGTTGGGTAGGTAGGTATCACTCTGCAACCCCCCCTATCCAACTGTCCCCACATTCTGAAATTTCATTCCTTACTACTAATAAGACTCTCCGTTACGTTCTTTTCTCACCCCTAGTCCAACCAACCAGCTAGCGCACAACCCCAATTAGATTTGGTTAGCCTAACAAGCCCCCCCCCACCCACCATAAGTCCAACCACCCCCTCTGCGAGGGTGGGAATGTACAGCGAGTGACGCTTATCGAAGGGTTATTCGCGTCTATTTTTAGACTATCCTTTCCATTGGCTTATAGTGGTGTCCGCCGGCTTTGGAATGCCATATATGGAAGCGCGCACTCATTCATAAACTTTTACATAGCCAGAAAAAATGCGAATAAGAACAAAAATAAGGCCAGATAAAAAAGTGCGCTTTCTTCCTGCTCTACGCTATTTTTCCCGCTGTAGCAACACAAATCGGGCCCGCAAGCAAACGATTTTTGCTTATCTACCGATTCGGCCAATATTTACTAAATTCCCACCAGCCAAGAATTAGATTTGTTCGCTTTAATTTTTACTTTTAATCCCAAAACGAGGAGGTGCCGGAGTTTGGACGATGGATGATGGCGCCTCAAATTCGCGCAGCGCATTCGACTTCAGCATTGAACACCTGGAGCAGCTTACTCAACAATCCTTAGAGGCTGGAGCCGGCGCTTTTGACACGTTTCACACCGGGGACACGCCGAAAACGTGCGGCCTCGGTCCCGGATTCGGCCAGGATCAAAACTACTTCTTCGGCTCGGCTGATCCTGTCGGCGAGTTGAAAACTCCTGGCGTGCTGCACACGCCTGGCCCCATAGCGCACGTCCAGCCGCCGCACGTGTCAAAGCCAGATGAGCTTCGGCAAGAGCCGCTGCCGCTGCTTTTATCTCCATCAAAGACACCAGTCAAGGAATTCAAGGAGGAACCAAAACAGGCACAGGAAGGTTCCGAGACGCTGACAGAAGATTGCTTCGATTTTCTTCAGCAGCACCAGCAAAAACGACAACAACAACAACAGCAACAACCTCAAGGCTATGACGCAACATCGGTTGCCACAACTGCTCCCAGCTCTTTAGACGCATTTTTTCAATCTCAGGATATCAGCATTGCCGCTCCTTTGTCAGCAGCACCCGCTGCTGAGGTTTCTCGTGCCGGTTCTTCAGGTGAGAAGAAATTGTGTTTAATTTAGTTAATTTGCCAAGTTAGTTTTGATTGCATTGCTTTTGCTTTCATTGCCGCAAAAGATAGAGGAATAAAAAATTATAGGGAGAATTAGAATGTCTATCAGAGTATCGGAATGTCTATCAGAATATCAGAATGTCTATCAGAGTATCAGAATGTCTATCAGAGTATCAGAATGTCTATCAGAGTATCAGCATGTCTATCAGAGTATCAGAGTGTCTATCAGAGTATCAGAATGTCTATCAGAGTATCAGAATCTCTATCAGAGTATCAGAGTGTCTATCAGAGTATCAGAATATATATCAGAGTATCAGCATGTCTATCAGAGTATCAAAGTGTCTATCAGAGTATTAGAATGTCTATCAGAGTATGAAAATGTCTATCAGAGTATCAGAATCTCTATCAGAGTATCAGAACGTCTATCAGAGTATCAGAAGGTCTATCAGAGTCTCTTGCGAAGTCATATTGTACAAAACAATAGTATGATTTTTCAAGCAGTGTGTAAATGTCCATAAAATTCGTATTTTATCCATATGATTTTCAGAAGTGTTTATCAGAGTTTCTTTCATCTATCAGCTAACTGCTCAAGCAAATAACTGAATCTCGCTCAATATCCTAGCAGGCAAAAGCAGTTAAGATCTTTGGGACGTGTATTATTTTTCAACCAGATTAGGGTGTTGCATTGTCCAATCTTAATTCTCTTTGCTTTGCCTTATAGAAATAATCCTACTTGCTTTATTTTTTTAGAAGAGGATTGAATAGCCGACTTGAGGCGGTTGCTCAAGCTTAGGAGGAGCAGTTTAAACAAAAAGCAGGAAATTAATTTTAAATCTTTTTGGCTGGCCACACCTGGATTATTTGCTGCCAATTTTACTATGCTATTGCCCGGGCGGCGCCCCTGGATAACCAGGGGCCTTGAACAGGGACTCACTGTGAGCCTCAAGACTAACTTCCCTTTCCCGACTTTGCACTTTGCATTATTATCTGTCTAATAATTCGAAATATCGAATAGTTAGTTGTCCTTCGAAAGGGCAGGCCTAGAGTGTTCGAATGCGTAGCGAGCTCCGGGCCGGGGCCTGGATACGGGACGGCTCGGCATAAGAGGCTCCCAGGCACCAAAATGTAGGCTTTGCTCAAGTCTACTGAAACAACACTAAGGGAAGAGAACAGGGGATGGGGTTATTTGGGGTCACCGGCGACTCAGGGGCAGTAACTGGCTGATTTGCTCATGCAAGCGCGGTTTTTGGCAATTCACGTTGCTTTTGAGTCTTTCTGGCTTTTAATTGTGAACCAAAAAAATTTGGGGAAAAATTTCCCTTTTGTTTCATTACCTTGTGCCTTTCACTGAGTATTCTCGAAAAATTTGTTATAATTTTCTACTGTGCAAGAACAATGAGGCCCCGTTTGAAATCATAAAAGTACACCAAGTGCAAATGGCTGTAATTAGGAGGATCACACATTAATCCCTCCAATTTTATAATCCTTGATTTTTTTATTCGCAAATTTAATACATTTAATTTTCACATTTACCGAATTTCACGTCACAAATTTCACATCCCAAAATTACGCATTCTAAAATCATATCCCCATATCAAATTCTCTCCAGGCTTCACATTTCCTAATCTCATTCTCTCCAAGCTTCACATTTCCCAATTTCATTCTCCTCAAGCTTCACATTTCCTAATCTCATTCTCTCCAAGCTTCACATTTCCCAATTTCATTCTCCTCAAGCTTCACATTTCCCAATTTCATTCTCCTCAAGCTTCACATTTCCTAATCTCATTCTCTCCAAGCTTCACATTTCCCAATCTCATTCTCCTCAAGCTTCACATTTCCCAATTTCATTCTCCTCAAGCTTCACATTTCCCAATCTCATTCTCTTCAAGCTTCTCATTTCCCAATCTCATTCTCTTCAAGCTTCTCATTTCCCAATCTCATTCTCTTCAAGCTTCACATTTCCCAATCTCATTCTCTTCAAGCTTCACATTTCCCAATTTCATTCTCCTCAAGCTTCACATTTCCCAATCTCATTCTCTTCAAGCTTCTCATTTCCCAATCTCATTCTCTTCAAGCTTCTCATTTCCCAATCTCATTCTCTTCAAGCTTCACATTTCCCAATCTCATTCTCTTCAAGCTTCACATTTCCCAATTTCATTCTCCTCAAGCTTCACATTTCCCAATTTCATTCTCCTCAAGCTTCACATTTCCTAATCTCATTCTCTTCAAGCTTCACATTTCCCAATCTCATTCTCTTCAAGCTTCTCATTTCCCAATCTCATTCTCTTCAAGCTTCTCATTTCCCAATCTCATTCTCTTCAAGCTTCACATTTCCCAATCTCATTCTCTTCAAGCTTCACATTTCCCAATTTCATTCTCCTCAAGCTTCACATTTCCCAATTTCATTCTCTCCAAGCTTCACATTTCCTAATCTCATTCTCTTTAAGCTTCTCATTTCCCAATCTCATTCTCTTCAAGCTTCACATTTCCCAATCTCATTCTCTTCAAGCTTCACATTTCCCAATTTCATTCTCCTCAAGCTTCACATTTCCCAATTTCATTCTCCTCAAGCTTCACATTTCCTAATCTCATTCTCTTCAAGCTTCACATTTCCCAATCTCATTCTCCTCAAGCTTCTCATTTCCCAATTTCATTCTCTTCAAGCTTCACATTTCCCAATCTCATTCTCTTTAAGCTTCACATTTCCCAATCTCATTCTCTCCAAGCTTCACATTTCCCAATCTCATTCTCCTCAAGCTTCACATTTCCCAATTTCATTCTCCTCAAGCTTCACATTTCCTAATCTCATTCTCTTCAAGCTTCACATTTCCCAATCTCATTCTCTTCAAGCTTCTCATTTCCCAATCTCATTCTCTTTAAGCTTCACATTTCCCAATTTCATTCTCCTCAAGCTTCACATTTCCTAATCTCATTCTCTTCAAGCTTCTCATTTCCCAATTTCATTCTCCTCAAGCTTCACATTTCCCAATCTTATTCTCCAAGCTTCACATTTCCTAATCTCATTCTCTTCAAGCTTCTCATTTCCCAATTTCATTCTCCTCAAGCTTCACATTTCCCAATTTCATTCTCTCCAAGCTTCACATTTCCTAATCTCATTCTCTTCAAGCTTCTCATTTCCCAATTTCATTCTCCTCAAGCTTCACATTTCCCAATTTCATTCTCTCCAAGCTTCACATTTCTTAATCTCATTCTCTTTAAGCTTCACATTTCCCAATTTCATTCTCTCCAAGCTTCACATTTCCTAATCTCATTCTCTTTAAGCTTCTCATTTCCCAATTTCATTCTCCTCAAGCTTCACATTTCCCAATTTCATTCTCCTCAAGCTTCACATTTCCTAATCTCATTCTCCTCAAGCTTCACATTTCCCAATTTCATTCTCCTCAAGCTTCACATTTCCTAATCTCATTCTCTTTAAGTTTCACATTTCCCAATCTCATTCTCTTCAAGCTTCACATTTCCCAATCTCATTCTCTTCAAGCTTCACATTTCCCAATCTCATTCTCTCCAAGCTTCACATTTCCCAATTTCATTCTCCTCAAGCTTCTCATTTCCCAATCTCATTCTCTTCAAGCTTCACATTTCCCAATTTCATTCTCCTCAAGCTTCACATTTCCCAATTTCATTCTCCTCAAGCTTCACATTTCCTAATCTCATTCTCCTCAAGCTTCACATTTCCCAATTTCATTCTCCTCAAGCTTCACATTTCCTAATCTCATTCTCTTTAAGTTTCACATTTCCCAATCTCATTCTCTTCAGGCTTCACATTTCCCAATCTCATTCTCTTCAAGCTTCTCATTTCCCAATCTCATTCTCTCCAAGCTTCACATTTCCCAATTTCATTCTCCTCAAGCTTCTCATTTCCCAATCTCATTCTCTTCAAGCTTCACATTTCCCAATTTCATTCTCCTCAAGCTTCACATTTCCCAATTTCATTCTCCTCAAGCTTCTCATTTCCCAATCTCATTCTCTCCAAGCTTCACATTTCCCAATTTCATTCTCTCCAAGCTTCACATTTCCTAATCTCATTCTCTTTAAGCTTCACATTTCCCAATTTCATTCTCCTCAAGCTTCACATTTCCCAATCTCATTCTCTTCAAGCTTCACATTTCCTAATCTCATTCTCTTCAAGCTTCACATTTCCTAATCTCATTCTCTTCAAGCTTCACAGTAGAAGGCAAGAGGGGGCTTCTGGGACAAAAAATTCGACATTTTACATATATGCCTACCAATAACTAACATATCCTCGACTACTTGAAAAAAGAGGGGGGCCTCCTCTTAAAATGCTTTTCCCCCCAGGACATAAAATTTAGCCTAAATTTATTATTCCAGGCAATTAGCAAATGGGGTTTCTGGGACAGAAAAAAAATTGCTATTTTTCATATCCTCGAGATGTTTTTGACATTTTTATTAATGGGGCTTCTAGGACACTGGGATTAAAACCCTGGTTATCCACCCTATTTATGCGCTGATCGGGGTACTCACCCCGAAAATTTTTTTTAATTTTCAATAAAAAAAATGTTTCCGACCGTTTCTCCAGGATCTTACTACGAAAAATCTCACCCTCAGTTCAAGTCTCGGTATCGTTGCAAATGGGAATGTGAATTTTATATGAAAAAATATTGGCCTAATGTCCCACTAACTATTCCGAATCTTAATCAAGCGGTTAAGATTCACTGGCATTATTTGCATGGAGTAACTATTAAAGATTATGACAGCTACTATAACTTTGCAGAAATTATCAAGCAACTGTAATGCATAGCTGTTCCGCAGCCGAACAAATGTTCCGCAGCCGAACAAATGTTCCGCAGCCGAACAAATCAATGAGGGAATACTGTTTACTGTACATGCAAAAATACTCAGTCGAATCTATTTTTAGCCTTTTCTTTCAACAACGTTCCCCCCCTACCACAAGCTCGTACGTATAGTCTACGTGGTCCACGCAGCTTTCTTCCATACAGCGTACACCAAGCTCCCGATGTTTTTTTCGTCTCTTTCCCTGCCAAAATCAGTGTGCATGCGGGGGATAAGAACTCTTCTGTACACCCGCATGCGAACTGGCAAGGGGGAAGGAAAAAATAGGATTGCAATCCTGAGAAGGGCGGAGAGAAAGCGTGATTCAGCACTATGCGCCCACTGGTATTTAGCAATAGCAATACTATTTGCGCCCAGGTTATGAAATGTCTCTCTTCTCAAAAATTCTTGCCCTCAATGAGCTCGCCGTGGTCGCTAAGCCAGAAATTAAATTATCTGAAGAAGAAATATTAATCTTAAAACTACAGGTAGACTGTCCATCACCACCGTATATGAATAGTCATGTTGATTTAAGTAATAGACATAAAAGACTCACAGAGGAAGAACCTATGGAGATGGATGACCAAAGCCAACCACCGAGAAAGAAGCTAAAAACTGGCAAGTCCAAACCAAGACGGACTGGTGAGGAACTTCATAACTATTTAAAAGAAAAGGAATTACAGATAGATGAATCTGAGCATGTTGCTCACCCATTCGAACTAAATATTCCTGATTTAAGGCAGGTCAGTGAAGATCAATTGAATATGGCTGGAAAATTCTTGAAAAGCTGTAGCAGTAAAATGCTAAATGCCACCTATATCTGCTGTGCCTGGTTACATTTCCATCACTCTAAAGAGAGAATACTAAATCCAGGAATAGATTTAAAGCCAATAAGCTCATATAAAGACAAATTGCAAGAATATTTTCAATCACATGGTATAAAGTATTCTGATAGCACTATCAGAAAGATGCTATCACTTACAAAAACTTTATATGACTACCCAAAATTTTTTAGGCTTAGTATCACGTTTGAAGAGTTATATTCATTAAAAAGAGACATAGAAGATATGCTCTTTTATTCATTAGAATTTAAAAAATACTGGATCGGCCACGGCGTTGCCTAAAATTGTTATTTATTCGCCGCCTTCGTCCACCATCTTTTTTCACCGTCTTCGTTCACCGTTTCGCCGAGATTAAACGATGCTTTATTACTGTGCGAGCATAGCAATAAAGTAAACTTTTATTCTCTTTCAACATTTCATCCATCTTTAAAATAAAACATGCGAACACTAGCAGAGTTTTATTTTAAAGGTGTGCGGGCTAAAGCAGTGGCCTTCGCGTGGCAGCCCGTGTGAGTACCGAATCGGGAAACTAACTGCTGCTGGAAAGTTTTGTTCATTTTTCGACACTCAAAATCTCTCAATAAAAATTAGTTAAGCATTAGGCACAATTATTTCACCCACCACCCCCAAGCCTGTCCCAGTTCCTCGTGAATCATTTACTGCTTTATTTTCTGCTTGGAAGAAGACGGGGAGATTAAAACGCATCCTCTAGCCCAAGCTCTTTCAGTAGCCTTCCCATTTCCTTATTTGGCGCGTGCAATACAAAACCCACCGATCTCTCTTTTCCCATGCACGCGCCAACCCCCAGCCCTAACTTAGTCTTTCCAGCTATAACTCCTTTAACTAACTTACGCGCAATACTTTCTCTAAACCCGCTCGATGCCCCCATACTGTCTAGACTTCTAAGCATTTCCTTGTCCCATCGGTGTTTTTCATTTGGAAAGTCGCGGTACTTAATATCATGTTCCATACATACCTCATCAAGCTCATCTACAGGCTCATGACCCGGATTAGGCACATTGTTAGAATCTAACTGAATTTCAAGAGGGTTCAAAGGTCCACAATACTTATATCCAGGGATTGTCCACCCTCTGTTTGGCTTCGGAAGCTTTTCAATTATTCCGTGAATGTCGGGCATTTTAATTTATTTTTTATTAAAAATTAAATTAAAAAATAATGACTGAGAACAAATTACAAGCAATCTATTACCGTGACAATGGTTATTTTGTTGGTAAAAATGCCGTCTCCAAATTAACAGAACTCAGTAAAGAACCAAAACAAATAGTAGAAAAATGGCTGTCTAAACAGGCTGTTTATCAAGTCTATTTCCCACCTGTTAAATTTACAAGACCCCACTTCAACATCTATAAGCCTAACGAGGCGCACCAAGCTGATCTTCTGTTTCTCCCAAACGATTCTGGGTATAAGTACGCGCTCACTGTCATTGATGTAGCTTCGCGTTATAAAGAAGCAAGGCCACTGAAGACAAAACAGTCTCAAGCTGTAGCAGACGCTCTGCAAGACATATACGAAAATTCACCCTTAACCTACCCAGACCTCCTCATGACCGATCCGGGTAAAGAATTCATGGGTCGAGTTAAAACTCTAATGCAAAAAAATAATACAAAAATTCGTTACGGTAGAACCGAGCTTCACAGAGATCAAGCCTTCGTAGAAAGATTTAATCTAACTTTAGCCAAGCGACTATTTACTAAGCAGACAGCAGAGGAGCTCAAACTGAAGAGCGGACAATACTACACCAAATGGAAAGACCAACTCCCAGTAGTAATCAGTCAGCTTAACAATGAAGTTTCTCGCATGACAGGCCTAAAACCTTCAATTGCAATTAAACAAGACAAAGTTCAGCTTAAATCTCCCAATCCACAACAAAAAAATTATCCAAAGCTCCCAGGAGTTCATTCTCCGGAAATTCTCACCAATTCTGAGTTTGTTCGATTCCTTTACCTGCCGGGAGAATTAGAAAAGGACACCAAGAGACGAGCAACTGACCCCTATTTCAGTTTAGATGTACATAAAATAGACAGACATTTTACAACAGCAACGGGTGACTACTATTTTCTGTCTCAAGCCTTTAATCCTAAATCCCCTACAAGATCATTTGCCAGAGCAGAACTTCTCGTCATTCCAAGTGACACAGAAATAAATTGAAAAATAAAAATGTACAAAAAAAATGATCGAAACCAGAACAGTTAATAAAATTAGCAAAATCATCGACTCCAAACAACCAGGTTTTGTAACTATTAAGGGTATGAAAGTGAAAGTCGATCCGTTACAGCAGCAAATCCATTGTAAAGATTGCAATAACCACACCCACAACCCCCGCAGCATTACAGATGAAAAGACAGGTGGAATTCTGCCCCTCGCTGCACTGATTCCAATCATTGCGGGTGCAGTTGGTGCTGCCGGTGGCGTTGCCGGGGGGGTTGCGACGGCTGTGAAAGCGGGCAATGACAGAGCTCACCAGTTAGAGATGCAGAAAATTGCCCAAGAAAAGGGAGTCACAATTAAGGCGGGTGAAGGATGCCCTTTGGAACCTAATCCCTCGGTAACCGAAAGCATTTCAAAATCCGACATTATTAAAGCCATTATGACATTGCACAAAGCGGGATTTACAATACTCCGGATGTGAAAAGCCAACAATCAGGATCTGATTAATAATACTCAAATTAATCAAAATTTATTAATCCAGAGAAGTTCAAGCAACACGAAGGGTGATCACCCTAAAACATATTTTTTTATTTTTTTATAAAAAAAACATGCCAAAAGCAAATTTTGCAAAAAATTCTGTGGACAAATATTTTTCCGAAAATTTTCCGCAGCTTCAAAATCTTTCATTTCAAGCTAAAAGCAAACGGCTTCAAGAACTCACTAGGGAAAAATTCGGTTTGGATCCTGGCTATCTTGGCAGCTATGAGAAACAATTGGAAGTAATAAAACAGCTGGAGTCATCAGATCAGTATATCCCAGTAAAAAACCCAGCAGCTGAGCACCAACAGAAAAGCCGCACCCTAGTTAAAAAGTACCAAACTCTCACAGGACTAAATGTGTCTAAATACCCACAGAATAAGCAGGAACAGGATGAACTTGAAAGAATTGTTAACCAAATTGAATCGGAGATGAACCAAGAAGATATTCCATTTGCAAAGAGAACTTTTACTGATCACTATATAGAATATGCTATTCCTGTAAAACCCAACACCAACAACATAAATGGCTTTAGAGATGACATTCAATCAGTTATCGATCACGTGCTTAAAACACGTAAAACATTCAAGCTTCAACTATCGTTTTTAATACAGTTTTATATGCCTACAAGGCCCACCGAATATCTTGATTATTACATGACAACTAAGGCTTCACCCTTTAGTCCAACCGATTCACCAGACCCTTTTCTACAAGAAATTACTAAAAAGATTGACGCCTTTACATCAAGAGGTTCTGGCTGGGTTGTTACTGGGATTCAAAAAGTCTCAGTCATGATTTATAAATTTGATCCTCTTAAAGCTTCCTCTTACCTGGAGTTACCAACAAAGCTCGCCAGTAAAAAGGCTTGTGTCAACGTAAAGAACTATGATAACTGCTGTGCTTTGTGGGCGGTTTTATCAGCATTATTTTACGATAAAGATCGGTCACATCCTGAAAGAACTTCACATTATAAAACATATTTTGACCGATATTTTATCAAGTGTCTCAGTAAAGGAATATTGTTTGAGAAAGGTGGTTTATCAGTCTCTCAAATCCCAAAACTAGAAGAAGTGTTTGATAACAAAATCAGAATCACCGTCTTCGAGTGGAATGAAAGCAAAGAGAAAGTTGAAATTGTTAGGAGTAGCAAGAAAAATCCAGCCGCCAGCACCAATATCGATCTTCTAATAATTGGGAACTTACAATTTTTAGCCCATTATGTTTGGATAAAAGATCTTTCCAGGCTACTCCACAAGCAAATGACAAGCCACAACGAAGCCGTTTCCATCTGCAGACTGTGTCTTAAGTATTATCGCGGGAATAAAGAAAATCGAGAAGCTAAGCTCGCCGAGCATGAGCTTACCTGTGAGGACCATCCAACTAACTGCTCTCTACCGATGGGCAACCAGAAGTATTTACGGTTTAAAAATTACCACAAGATGGAAAAACTTCCCTTTATTGTATTTGCCGACTTTGAATGCTCATTCATTAATAACAAACACATCCCAAATTCAGCAGCGTACGTTTGCATTGGAAATATTGATTATCTTGGAAATACCGGTATTATAGAGTATAACCATTTCTTCGGTGAAGACTGCATTAAAAAATTTATATTCAGAATGTTAGAGCTGCGTAAAACATTAAGCTCAGTCACTCCTGCGCCAATAAATATGTCAACTCAAGATGAACTCAATTACCAATCGGCAACCCGGTGTTACATATGCAAAAAGCCATTTGATGACAACCTAAAGAATCCAAAAGTTAGAGACCACTCGCACTTTGACGGCCATTTCCGCGGTGCCGCACACAACACCTGCAACCTAAAGTTAAAAAATAATGTCCACGACTTAAATGTTTTTATACATAATGCGCGCAATTACGACCTGCACCTAATTGTTGAAAGAATAGGTGAAATAGAGGGCATTAACCTTGACTGCATAGCAGAGAACAAGGAAAAGTTTAAATGCCTCAATATTAAAGAAAATGGAACGTCCACAAGTGGCGCTGTAAAAATCAAGGATACTTATCAATTTCTTCAATTATCCCTAGAAGATCTCGCAAAAAATTTAACAGATGACCAATGCGTCTATACAAAAAAACTGGCGAAAATCTTAGGTAAAGAAGATTCAGATCCCGAGTCTTTCAAACTACTCAGAAAGAAAGGTTACTACCCTTATGAATATGTGACGGGGTCGCCCACCGCTGAAAATCCTGTTTTTAAAGGCGAACTTCCACCAAAAGAGAAGTTCTACTCACATTTAAAAATGACTGAACTCACCGACGAAAAATATGAGCACGCGCAAGCAGTCTACAAACACTTTAACTGCAAAAACTTCTTTGATTACCACTTAATATATCTTTACACTGATGTTTTTCTTTTGGCTGATGTATTTCAAACCTTCAGAAACACCTGGTACACAGCATATGGTCTTGATCCTGCGCATTTTGTAAGTTTGCCTGCTACCAGCTGGGAATCGCTACTTAAAATGAAATGGGATGAAAACCCAGACTGGTATATCGAATTACTAACCGACATTGACATGTACAATTTTATAGACACAGCGAAAAGAGGCGGCATATCAATCTGCGTGAACAGACATGCAAAAGCCAACAATCCGTATCTCGAATCTTATGACAAAAATCAGCCGTCAAATTATATCGTTTATTTAGACGCCAACAATCTCTATGGATGGGCAATGAGTCAAGACTTACCCATAAGAGATTTCAAGTGGACTCAACAATTCGAACCCGACTTTTCTACTCCCGCCTTCTATGAAGTTGACGTTACAATTCCCGATGAACTCCATGATCATTTTTCTGACTTTGCGCCATTCCCTGAGAATATTAACTGTCCGAAAATTATCGAACACATGGATGGCACTTGGAGCCTGTCTACAGAAAATGAACACACCACTAAACTCACCCAAAACCTACACAACAAGACTCGCTACAAAATTCATTATAAGCTGCTACAATATTTCATATCCTTAGGCTGTAAAGTCACACACATACATAGGGCACTCAAATTCACTGAAGAGGCCTGGATGAAATCCTACATAGAAAAGAACACCCAGTTCAGAGCCAAAGCAACCAACAACTTTGACAAGGATCTGTTCAAGCTGGCAAACAACTCTGTATACGGCAAGACTCTTGAAAATGAGCGCAACCGCACGAATCTAAAACTCGTCACCGTTCATGAGCGTGACATCATTCAGAGAAATATTTCTAAACCGACTTTTAAGGAACTTCACGTCTTCAACGATTACTTAGGGGCTGTTCTATTCTATAAGACAAAAGCAACACTTTGCAAACCTATATTTACAGGTGTCACTGTACTTGATGAATCGAAGCGTCTTATGTACAGTTTCTTCTATGACATGAAACGACAATATGGGGATCGGAGCTCAGGCGACACTCGCGTAAAACTTCTTTACACTGACACTGACTCCCTAATTCTAAACATTCAGACTGAGGACATCTATCAGGACATGCTTGAACAAAACCGGGGCCCCCAAAACCCTTATGATTTGTCAGAGTACCCAGAATCATTTAAAACTTTGAAAGGTGATCAAGTGATTGACCCATCCAATAAAAAAGTAATTGGTAAAATGAAAGATGAAAAGGCAGGTGACATCATCTCTGAGTTCATCGGTTTGAGATCCAAATCCTATTTTGTAAAGTGTGGTGAAAGCGGTGTAATTAAGAAGTCCAAGGGAATTCCGAAACATGTAGTTAAGAACTCTCTACATGAAGAAGCCTACAGAGATGCCCTGTTACATAATAAGAAAACTACACATGAGTTTGTGAAGTTTCAGTCTAAGAACCATGATGTTTTTACAATAACCCAGAAAAAAATAGGCCTGTCAGGCGCAGATAATAAGAGATTTTACCTCGACAATATTACGAGTCTTCCATTTGGGCACTGGAGGCTAAAAAGCGTAGGTTGAAGTATAAGGTTTAAAAACGTAGGCTGAATTTAAAAAAAAATGACAAAAAATAATGACGACAAATATTTTTCTGGAACAGTTGGCCAAAGAACTAAAAATCCCAAACTTTAGAGGCGTCTTTATGAAGGATACATTACCTGAATCCCACACATTGAAAGAATGTGGCATCATGAACTTTGACACTGCCGAGAAACCAGGGTCTCACTGGGTTTGCTGGGTGATTGATCCAAGCAGAAAGCATAAGTACTACTACTTTGATAGCTATGGGACGGCTGTTCCTGATGAGCTAAGGGAATATATACAAGCTCGGTCGCGAGCGACACTCGGGAAAATAAAAATCTATCGCTCAGACTTTATTCTGCAGGGGCTTAGCAGTGATATCTGCGGTGAGCTGTGTATGACAGTTTTATATGCAATGACTAAGACTCGAAAAAGCTACAGGGAAATCATTTTAAGTTTAAATGTTTAGTTTTTGCATAGTTTTTGAAGACAGTTTCAATATCATTTCTTAATTGGCTCATGTCATCAATGCTATTCAAATTTTGTTGCTCATTAAGCTGCTCATAAAGCTTTTGAATGCTTTGAAACTCATCCTCTGAAATGAACTTGTCTTCTATTGCTTTTGAAATGTATCCGGTGACTGCCGACTGGATGCTTTTCTGTTTTGCTTGCATTTCCTGCAGATGCTTTAGCTTCTGGCGTCTGTTTCGAGTTAGAGCTCCTGTAACCGCTGAAATGAGACCACACGAGGCCCCAATAATTCCAAGTGGAACAGCGACTGGTGCGGTGATAATGGGAAGTGTAGAAACAGCAGCTGCAGATCCGCTTATAATTGACACTGACCCGAGAACCATATTAATATACTCGAAAGCTTGACACTGGCTGTTGAAGCGTTTCAGTTTTTTAGAGTTTTTCATAAGGGCGGTTTCAATGTCATTTCGCATTTTCTGAATCTCTACAAGTCGGAACTGTTGAGAGTTGCAGGTAAAAGTTTTGATTGTTGGATAGAGATTTGGCGCACTAGGTGCCATAGGTGGGTCATACAGAGAATCATTTTCGGCCATTTTTTATAGGTAAAATTTTTTTTCTATTTTACGATCGGGCGTCTTCAATGTCAATGTCAGGGAGATTGTGCTGTCGTTCCAGGCGACTAATTCGTCTCAAAGTTTTCCCCCACTTGTTATAAATTCTATCCAGATAGAGCGTATGCGTGGCAACATCTCTTTCTATCTTTTTTATTTTTGCAACATTTTGATTAATGGTTGTTCTCCAAGCGGTAAATAAGGCATCAGTCTCTGCTTGTGAATAGGAATCAAGGATGTCTCGCTTTTTATTAATCGCTGTTCTTAAAGTAATGTCTTTTGCATTGATTTCCGATCTGAGAGTTTGAGCTAGAGTCTCAACGATGGCGGTCAGCTTTGCTATTTTTGCCCGCAAGTCTTCAATGTTTATTTGATGATGGTGTGCTGACCGTTCCAATGGTTTTAAGCGGCCTTTGATTGGTCCGATCTCCGGGATTTTTTCGTCAACGTTAATGTAGCGCCTGTCAAGGAAAGCAAGCGAGTGTGCAGTGGAGCCACTAGTAGATTCACCAGCAAAGTTTATGGACATTTTTGTTTGTTTTTTTTAAATTACGCTACTGTTCTTTTCTCTTTGTTAATCATCACGAACTGATAAGGTTTATTCCACTTTTCAAAGCATAGGTTAACGAATTCTTCCTGCGATACCTTTCGACCATCGTTCTTTCGATCAAATGGAGGCTTAGTAAAATGAGCTGGAGCAATCACCTCGTTACTTAACCTCTTCAGTCGGTCTTGTGGTATGGTTGGAAACAAGAGGATCAGATTGCAGTTCCCACGAATAGTTTTGTTTGGCAACTCAAACCAGTTTTGGGAAATATAGATTACATTACAGTTGTTGTGTCGACCCCTGGTGAAATAGTTTTCAATTTGCTTCTGGGGCCCTGTCATGCAGTCATCAAAGACAATCAAGTGTTTCCTTCCCTTTTCCAGTTCATCAGGCTGAGGGAGAAGTTTAGTTTTAGGATCAATTTGCGGGTCCCCATAAGTGAACACTTTAATGTCGTGCCACTTTTCATTATCTGGGATATGGCTAGCATATTCTCTGGCGACAATTTCTGGATCACTTGGCAGCTTGGATTGGTTATTAAAACACTGAATGATATGCTCCTTTTTAAGTTTGTTCTGTAGACCTGCAATCAACATTTTATACTCATCTTGATACAGAGTGGGTGAGTAGATGTGCAGTGTGTCATAGTCAAGAAATCCTGGTCTCAGAAGCATGTTGAAGATTCTAAATGTCTTCCCTGAGCCTGATTCTCCAACAACAATACATCTGAAATGACCAGGAATTGCCTCGTTATGATTAAATTTGATTTGGTTCCGAGTCCAATGAGGGTTGAAATCATTTGAAAAATCCATTTTAAAAATAAAAATTAAAATAAAAAAAAAAACAACATGAATTTCGCTGGCGTCGTAAATCAACCTTCCAATACTTACAAGCTGTCGTTCCTAGATTCTAGGTACATCAACACAGACGAAATCACAAGACAAGACATTTCGCAAAACGCAAAACTCAGTGACCTATCAAAACGTATACAAGCCCTAGAATCGGAGAATTCTGCATTGAAATCAAGGGTCACTACGCTAGAATCGGAGATAAATCTCCTGGAAATAAGGACAAATACCCTGGAACCGCAGACAAATGCCCTAGAATCAAAGGCGATTGCCTTGGAACGCCGAATGGCAAATCGCCTTGAGTTCACGGCCGCGGACCGTAAGGGCATCGCCGACGCGGCAGTAGAAAGCAACTGTGTAAAAATACATTCGGCCTTTATATTTTCTGCACTTATGGACGCAATATCGGCACTACAGATAAAGACATATGGTCATGAAAAACAATCCTGGACAACTTTGTTACACGAAATAAAAAATTTGAAACGAGGCAACCGTGGCAGACCGTCTTGCGATTCGAACACAAACCTTCCCAAATTTACTTTAACAACGTTAGTGTCTCTGGCACTGGGTCCATAACCGGTGCGTGTGTTTTTTTTTTACTTATATATGTCTTTTTGCAAGACGTCTTGTACCCCCACATGTCTTGTACCCCAAGAAAGCACCCGTGAAACTCCTACCTTAGTCATATTTAAAACCGCTGCCCTTTTTAAGATCGGCTCTCATCTTAGCATAAACGGATGGATCAATGCTATCAGCGCTTGGTGCCAATGAATTTGGTGCCAATGAATTTGGTGCGAGTGGTTGACCGTCATTTATAGTGTCCTTGATCTTCTTCGCAGCTGTGACTACACTTCCCACCGCCTGGGCCCCGACCTCGGCAGCATTTTTAATATTTTCCTTGTTCTCACTGATGACTTTGAAAATCTTTGCCCCCTGGGCGATCAAATCAGCAATACCGTTACCCGATCGCTCTTTTCTTGGATAATGACCTGCTGGAAAAAGTCCAGATCCTCTTTTAATGAGCTTTAATTCATTCTCATCGTAGTATTTAGGGACGTCTTTTTCGAAGATTAGTGGCATTTTTTATCTGGGAAAAAAATTATTTTTTATTGAACCTTGAAAGTAAAAGTTCTCTTGCTCTTTTATCGATGTACTTCTTTTCTAGCATTTTATCAAGAATATGAACAAACTCTTTTCTATTCTCATCCTTTAAACCTGTCTTTGCTGCTCCTAGGAGAACGACTAGTCGCTTGTAGACTTCAGGCATCCCTGTGCCGGTACTTGCAGCTGATGTATCTGGTGATGTCTCTGGTGATGTCTCTGGTGATGTTTCTGGTGATCTAATGTCTTGCCTTGGTGTGAAAACTCTGTTTGAAATTCGCTGCATTCTATCTGGCGAGAATTGTTCTAGATGCCTCCATACTTGTGGATTTCCCGTTTTGTAATTAGCTACTTGAGTTGGATCTGCTGTCTCAAGTTGAGAGAGTACATCTTCTTCTGTTAATTTTTTAGGGCTTTGTTGCTGTTGAGGGGTCTCTTGTTGCTGAGAGAGTTGTTTTTGCTGTTCGAGGTAATTTATGACTTCTAGCTGATCTGGCAGGTCGAACCATTGTTTAAAGTGCTTATACTTTCTAAAGCTGTTCAGGTCGACCCCATTGTCATGTAAAAATTTGAGTATGTCAGGGACTTTAAGGATGTCTATGTCTCTTTGTAAAGCAAAAGTCACCAGATCTTTATAATTTTGTAGCTGTTTCGCAGAAATAGTTTCTTGATTTTTAGTCATGAAGTTGAGCAATACTTGGGTGAAAGCAACTTTCTTTGAGGTGTTTTCTCCTTCCCCGGCCGCGCCTTCTTTGATGACTCCAATACTTTCTTTCGTTATCTCAAGATGATAATCCACAGGATCAGTAGAAATATTTTTACGCCAGACACTAACACCAAAGACGAGTTTGCCTTCATATTCTACTGGCCCAAAGAAGTTATCTGTTACTTTCAATTTTTGCTGAGATGCTTGAGGAGACGTTTCGCCAGGTGGAATTTTATTCAGCGTATTCTGAAACTGGCTCTCTTGAATCTCATCAACAGCTTCCTTAACTGTTTCAATGGATTTCTTTGCTTCGGTGTATCCTGGTTTGTGAAACTCAGTGGCGGCTTGGATAAACTCATTGTAGGACTGCTGCTCTTTGTTAATTAACCCAGTGACTCGTTTTTCAGCTTCTGCGAGCTTCTCTAAGTCAGAGATGTAATGAGAATTTTTTCGTTTCATTTTTTAATTTTAATTTTTAAACTAAAAAAATGAACGATCCTCTGACGCCAGTTTTCTATAAAATCAACAAGCCTATCTTGAGTGATGACAGCACAATCAAAGCGACTCAAGTAAGAGTCCCCAGTCATGAAAATCAGAATGAAACTAATTTGGGCCCCGGTCAAACGCTAACATTTACTTACACTGGGTGTTCATCTCTGGTCAGCGTTCACAGTCTAAGGAGCGGGTTTTACATGACATTCCAATACAAGACTAAAGGTGGTACAAATGCTGCTGGTGCTAATACTGACAAGCATGACGCTAATGTCACGCTAATCAGCAACTTCTGGGCCTACATGTTTAAGGAGTTTAGCGTGTCGAACGGGAGTACAGAGCTGGAGAGAATTGCCAACTTTGGTGTAGTGTATGACACTCATTGTCTCATTGAAAACCCAGATTTTATTCAACTTGGTAGCGGCGCTGGCTTCATCCCTAATGAGGAGAAAGGAGACGTAAATGATTCAGGTTATGCAAAAAGAAAAGGGAGATATAACTATGCATTGACGGGTGCTGATGATGGCGCAAAGAATACTCAGTATAGAAATTTAGATATATTTGTACCTTTGAGATTCATGAGCGGGTTCTGCAATACTTTTAATCGCCTGACCAGCAACTTTAGCTACACATTTAGGCTTACCAGGGACGATCGCAACAGGAGTGTTTGGACAGGAGCTGAGCATACTATAATGGAAGTTAAGCTAGCGGGAGTTGAGCTGTACTTGGAAATCATTGAACCAAAGACAGCACTGAAAGCTGAATATTTGAAGGCTATTGAAAAAGATATTGATGTTGCTTACACAGCTTACATGTGCAGGGATGAACGCAATGAAAGAAGGCAACAGATTTGTATTAAGGAGGGTTCTTGCAGCAACCCAAGGTACATTATTGTCAGTTTGAGAGATCCATTAACTATAAGTCGTTATGAACATGGAAATGTGCGAACAATTCAGCATGAAATCAGTGATAATCTTTACCCGCCAATGCCACAGAATGGAGATTTTGCAACAAACAAAATTAGTAAATTTTACTGCGAGCTGGTTGACTTAGCCGTAAAGGAGAACAACGGAATCGCCATTACGGCATGGCAGTACAAGACTCTTTTCCCCATTTTCGGTGCAGACGTGTCGGCCAGGCAAATGCCTACTGACAACAGTCCGGTGAATATTGTGACCAATATCGACAGAAGTGAGGCAACACCCGTTGCTACACCCGTTGACCTTTTTATCATCTATGCATTTGAGAGGAAAATTAAGCTGAACATGATTAATAATTCTTCGAGTAAGGTTTAAAATAATTTTTTTTGTAAAAAAAATGGAAGCGATTGCTGAAAGACTAAACAATATCGTGTCGCATTCGAAGGAAAGTATCCCAGTTACAATAACTGGTCGACTTACAGATTCAAGTGGAACTTTTATTGAAAAACTTGAGCAACCCATTCGTCTGGACCCAGAGGCAAACTACCATGTTTATCTCAATGACTTTACTGGCTGGTCAAATGTCCCCAACGTGACAGAAAAGAATAACATGTTTTATTACAAATGGAAACAAATTGGAGGCGAAGTGAAAGAATTTCCGGTTAAATTCCCTGTGAGCACACAGAGCGTGGATACTTATAATTACTTTCTGGAGAACGTTTTTACCAAAAGGGGGCATTTTGAAACTCCTGATACTAGCAAACCCGAGAATAAACTATTTCCTGTTAAATTGTCCTATGATCTCACTGTAATGAGAGTGGTTATGCAAGTTCATAAAGACGCAGAGGTGGAGTTTAAAGATGGCACCTGGTATCGGGAGTTGGGATTTGAAAAGAAGGTTTACAAGGCGGAAACTGCAGCTCCACCCACAGCTCCTTCGCCGGGGGCGGTTATGTTGAGCCGCCAGCCAGCACGCGGTTTATTTATGGCAGAAAATATCGCAGACATTGTTAAAAGTTTGAACATTTTGATCCGAAGCAATCTCAGTCTGGACTGGGTCTTCAAGGGAAAGCGAACAAATATTTTGTACAATATTTCTAACTCTGTTGCTGGTGGACAGATGATTGTTGAGAAGCCCAATCCAGTAAAAAGAGTTGTGCTCTGTAACAAAGAAATTAATGAAATAGTGCTACAGTTTGAGACAGAGGACGGAGAAGCTGTTGATTTTAACGGTGAAGAGTTTGCCATGACAATTATTATTGAAAGAATGTGAATTGTCATTAGTACAGAGGTGGCAGGGACAGGCAAAGAAATGACTGGAAAAGAGGCAGGGGAAGAGACGAAAAAAATCGAGAGCTCAGTGTACGCTGTGTGGAAGAAAGCCGCGTTGACCACGTAGACTATACGTACGAGCTTGTGGTAGGGGGGGAACGTTGTTGAAAGAAAAGGCTAAAAATAGATTCGACTGAGTATTTTTGCATGTACAGTAAACAGTATTCCCTCATTGATTTGTTCGGCTGCGGAACATTTGTTCGGCTGCGGAACATTTGTTCGGCTGCGGAACAGCTATGCATTACAGTTGCTTGATAATTTCTGCAAAGTTATAGTAGCTGTCATAATCTTTAATAGTTACTCCATGCAAATAATGCCAGTGAATCTTAACCGCTTGATTAAGATTCGGAATAGTTAGTGGGACATTAGGCCAATATTTTTTCATATAAAATTCACATTCCCATTTGCAACGATACCGAGACTTGAACTGAGGGTGAGATTTTTCGTAGTAAGATCCTGGAGAAACGGTCGGAAACATTTTTTTTATTGAAAATTAAAAAAAATTTTCGGGGTGAGTACCCCGATCAGCGCATAAATAGGGTGGATAACCAGGGTTTTAATCCCAGTGTCCTAGAAGCCCCATTAATAAAAATGTCAAAAACATCTCGAGGATATGAAAAATAGCAATTTTTTTTCTGTCCCAGAAACCCCATTTGCTAATTGCCTGGAATAATAAATTTAGGCTAAATTTTATGTCCTGGGGGGAAAAGCATTTTAAGAGGAGGCCCCCCTCTTTTTTCAAGTAGTCGAGGATATGTTAGTTATTGGTAGGCATATATGTAAAATGTCGAATTTTTTGTCCCAGAAGCCCCCTCTTGCCTTCTACTCTTCACATTTCCCAATTTCATTCTCTCCAAGCTTCACATTTCCTAATCTCATTCTCTTTAAGCTTCACATTTCCCAATTTCATTCTCCTCAAGCTTCACATTTCCTAATCTCATTCTCTTCAAGCTTCTCATTTCCCAATTTCATTCTCCTCAAGCTTCACATTTCCCAATCTTATTCTCTAAGCTTCACATTTTCTAATCTCATTCTCTTCAAGCTTCTCATTTCCCAATTTCATTCTCCTCAAGCTTCACATTTCCCAATTTCATTCTCTCCAAGCTTCACATTTCCTAATCTCATTCTCTCCAAGCTTCACATTTCCTAATCTCATTCTCTTCAAGCTTCACATTTCCCAATCTCATTCTCTCCAAGCTTCACATTTCTTAATCTCATTCTCTTTAAGCTTCTCATTTCCCAATTTCATTCTCCTCAAGCTTCACATTTCCCAATTTTATTCTCCTCAAGCTTCACATTTCCCAATTTCATTCTCCTCAAGCTTCACATTTCCCAATTTCATTCTCCTCAAGCTTCACATTTCCCAATCTCATTCTCTTCAAGCTTCACATTTCCTAATCTCATTCTCTTCAAGCTTCACATTTCCTAATCTCATTCTCTTCAAGCTTCACATTTCCCAATTTCATTCTCTCCAAGCTTCACATTTCCTAATCTCATTCTCTTTAAGCTTCACATTTCCCAATTTCATTCTCCTCAAGCTTCACATTTCCCAATTTCATTCTCCTCAAGCTTCACATTTCCCAATCTCATTCTCTTCAAGCTTCACATTTCCTAATCTCATTCTCTTCAAGCTTCACATTTCCTAATCTCATTCTCTTCAAGCTTCACATTTCCCAATTTCATTCTCTTCAAGCTTCTCATTTCCCAATTTCATTCTCCTCAAGCTTCACATTTCCTAATCTCATTCTCTTCAAGCTTCTCATTTCCCAATTTCATTCTCCTCAAGCTTCACATTTCCCAATCTTATTCTCCAAGCTTCACATTTCCTAATCTCATTCTCTTCAAGCTTCTCATTTCCCAATTTCATTCTCCTCAAGCTTCACATTTCCCAATTTCATTCTCTCCAAGCTTCACATTTCCTAATCTCATTCTCTTTAAGCTTCCCATTTCCCAATTTCATTCTCTCCAAGCTTCATATTTCCTAATCTCATTCTCTTCAAGCTTCTCATTTCCCAATTTCATTCTCCTCAAGCTTCACATTTCCCAATTTCATTCTCTCCAAGCTTCACATTTCTTAATCTCATTCTCTTTAAGCTTCACATTTCCCAATTTCATTCTCTCCAAGCTTCACATTTCCTAATCTCATTCTCTTTAAGCTTCTCATTTCCCAATTTCATTCTCCTCAAGCTTCACATTTCCCAATTTCATTCTCCTCAAGCTTCACATTTCCCAATTTCATTCTCCTCAAGCTTCACATTTCCCAATCTCATTCTCTTCAAGCTTCACATTTCCTAATCTCATTCTCTTCAAGCTTCACATTTCCTAATCTCATTCTCTTCAAGCTTCACATTTCCCAATTTCATTCTCTCCAAGCTTCACATTTCCTAATCTCATTCTCTTCAAGCTTCACATTTCCTAATCTCATTCTCTTCAAGCTTCACATTTCCTAATCTCATTCTCTTCAAGCTTCACATTTCCTAATCTCATTCTCTCCAAGCTTCACATTTTCCAATCTTATTCTCCAAGCTTCTCATTTCCCAATTTCATTCTCTTCAAGCTTCTCATTTCCCAATTTCATTCTCCTCAAGCTTCACATTTCCTAATCTCATTCTCTTCAAGCTTCTCATTTCCCAATCTCATTCTCCTCAAGCTTCACATTTCCCAATCTTATTCTCCAAGCTTCACATTTCCTAATCTCATTCTCTTCAAGCTTCTCATTTCCCAATTTCATTCTCCTCAAGCTTCACATTTCCCAATTTCATTCTCTCCAAGCTTCACATTTCCTAATCTCATTCTCTTTAAGCTTCACATTTCCCAATTTCATTCTCTCCAAGCTTCACATTTCCTAATCTCATTCTCTTCAAGCTTCTCATTTCCCAATTTCATTCTCCTCAAGCTTCACATTTCCCAATTTCATTCTCTCCAAGCTTCACATTTCTTAATCTCATTCTCCTCAAGCTTCACATTTCCCAATTTCATTCTCTCCAAGCTTCACATTTCCTAATCTCATTCTCCTCAAGCTTCACATTTCCCAATCTCATTCTCTTCAAGCTTCACATTTCCCAATTTCATTCTCCTCAAGCTTCACATTTCCCAATTTCATTCTCCTCAAGCTTCACATTTCCCAATCTCATTCTCTTCAAGCTTCACATTTCCTAATCTCATTCTCTTCAAGCTTCACATTTCCTAATCTCATTCTCTTCAAGCTTCACATTTCCTAATCTCATTCTCTTCAAGCTTCACATTTCCTAATCTCATTCTCTTCAAGCTTCACATTTCCTAATGTCATTCTCTTCAAGCTTCACATTTCCTAATCTCATTCTCTTCAAGCTTCACATTTCCTAATCTCATTCTCTTCAAGCTTCACATTTCCTAATCTCATTCTCTTCAAGCTTCACATTTCCTAATCTCATTCTCTTCAAGCTTCACATTTCCTAATCTCATTCTCTTCAAGCTTCACATTTCCTAATCTCATTCTCTCCAAGCTTCACATTTTCCAATCTTATTCTCCAAGCTTCACATTTCCCAATTTCATTCTCCTCAAGCTTCACATTTCCTAATCTCATTCTCTCCAAGCTTCTCATTTCCCAATTTCATTCTTCTCAAGCTTCACATTCCAATTTTTCATTTTTTAGAAGTTTCAAAGCACTAAGCTTTAAACAATGAATGCAGCAAAAACCGTCACAAAATCCAAAACTCGCAGGTCCCAGTCTGGTTCCGCGTCGCGAGCAAACTTCGATTGGCTATCACAGTTTTACACGCCCCGTGACTTCCGGCACTTCCGTTGGCAATTATGCGCCAACTGCCGGCGCCATTTCTGGAGCCGAGTCAACTTTCAAAGTTAACTTTAGCGCCGCAACCGAAGACGCTGCAGCTGCTTTCGTTACAAACTACCCAGTAACCGTTTCCGGTGTTGCTTCCGGCGCCATTTCCAGTGCGATCGGTGGAACTTCAGCCGGAACCAATTTTAGCGCTAACTTTGGCGCCAGTTTCGGCGCCACACCGAAAGACGCGGCTGCTTTTGTGGCAAACTTTCCAGCCACTTCCGAAGCCAATTCCGGCGCCACACTAGGTGGCGCTGATGTTGCTTTCGTCCCGAATCATGCAGGCTCTTTTAACGTCACTTCCGGCGCCGTTGCTGCAGCTTCTTTAGCTGGAGCTAATTATCATGTCAGTTTTGGCGCCAGTTCAAGTAACACTTCCGGTGTCACTTCCGGCGCCACTTCCGGCGCCACTTCCGGCGTCACTTCCGGCGCCACTTCCGGCGTCACTTCCGGTGCCACTTCCGGCGCCACTTCCGGCGTCACTTCCGGTGCCACTTCCGGCGCCACTTCCGGCGCCGCTAATTCCGGTGCTACGAAGCGACGCAGGCAGCGCCAGCAGTTTCAACCGCAGCATCGTCGAGCATCGGCAGAGTCGGCGCCGTCCGAGGCGTCCCCAGCCGAGACTGGCGAGCGCGAGAAGCCGCACTGCTGCACTGTTGCGGGCTGCGAGCGCCGATTCAACCGATCTGACGAGCTCACCAGGCACCTGCGCACGCACACCCGAGAGAAGCCGTTCCAGTGCCAGCTGTGCAGCCGCTCCTTCAGCCGCAGCGACCACCTCACCACCCACATGCGCACCCACACTGGCGAAAAGCCTTTCGCCTGTGACCAGTGCGACAGGAAATTTGCCCGATCGGACGAGCGAAAGCGCCACGCCCGGGTGCACAACAGGCGCGGCAGATGAGGCTGGGAGGCTGGGATTGGGATTTCAGACTGGGGGGAGGCGTCAAAGATTTTGGAGGTGAGCTTCTGATCTGTAAGTAGGATTTAAGATTGGCATTGGAGATCGGGATCTGAGATTGGGGATCTAAGATTGGGATCTGGAATTGGGATTTGAGATCGGGATTTGAGATCGGGATTTGAGATTGGGATTTGAGATTGGGATTTGAGATCGGGATTTGAGATTGGGATCCGAAATTGAGATCTAGAATTAGGATCCGTGATTTGGATCTGAGATAGGGATTTTAGATTGTTACTGGCGATGGAGGTATACGATTTAAAGTGAAATTAAAGATTAAGGGGTCGTTCTATAAAGCTTGCGTAGCTTAAGTTTGATCGTAAGTTGGAACTTTTTACATTACCGAGATAGGAGTTACGTTCGAACGTAAGTTACGAAAGTTTTATAGAACGACCCCACAAATATTTGAGCATATCTAATATTTAGGATCTTAAACTAAGACAGACCAGATCTCTCAATGGAATGTCAAAAAAAGATTCGAAATTACAGTCATCATTTATTGCCAATTCATAAATTATTGTTACTGTACTTTCCGTATCAGAGTATTTTATATTAGATTTCTATCGAGATGAATTTATCAAATTTAATGATCTCACTTTTATTTAGAGATCATGACCTTCAATTGCGTGAGGTTTATAAAGTACATTGCACAAAGTACATGCTAAGCACGCCTAACCAACCAGACAAATTGAACTTTGAGAACTGCCAAATTTAAATGTCTTTGCCGAACATGAAAAAAAGGATTCTGTAATTTTATTTTTTTTGTTTCTATGCTGTTTTAAATTGTCAAATTTTTCTTTGCTTCCAAAAGTTTTCCCACTAATATGAAGCAGAGCAATAACTCTTTGAACTGCCATATGATTGTTTAGGATTTTTGCAATTCGTGTGATATCTGAACTACCCTAATTTCATCTGAACTGGTTTTAAGCAACTATTTAAGTAGATATATGTCCCATTCTATATTTATTCATTCATGATTATTAATCTAAAGGACCATTATTTCCATGGCTAGATTAACAAACCAACATCTATAGATCTATCAGATTGTGGCTAGATGAAAAAGCAACATCTATAGATCTATCAGATTGTGGCTAGATGAAAAAGCAACATCTATAGATCTATCAGATTGTGGCTAGATGAAAAAGCAACATCTATAGATCTATCAGATTGTGGCTAGATGAAAAAGCAACATCTATAGATCTATCAGATTGTGGCTAGATGAAAAAGCAACATCTATAGATCTATCAGATTGTGGCTAGATGAAAAAGCAACATCTATAGATCTATCAGATTGTGGCTAGATGAAAAAGCAACATCTATAGATCTATCAGATTGTGGCTAGATGAAAAAGCAACATCTATAGATCTATCAGATTGTGGCTAGATGAAAAAGCAACATCTATAGATCTATCAGATTGTGGCTAGATGAAAAAGCAACATCTATAGATCTATCAGATTGTGGCTAGATGAAAAAGCAACATCTATAGATCTATCAGATTGTGGCTAGATGAAAAAGCAACATCTATAGATCTATCAGATTGTGGATATATGAAAAAGCAACATCTATAGATCTATCAGATTGTGGCTATATGAAAAAGCAACATCTATAGATCTATCAGATTGTGGCTATATGAAAAAGCAACATCTATAGATCTATCAGATTGGGACTATATGAAAAAGCAACATCTATAGATCCATAAACTTGCGTCTAACTTAAAAAATCTTCATTTTTAGATCAATGCAAGAGGTCCAATTTTGAATTCCCCTTGGGACCAAGAGGACCATGATTGACAATCAAAGTCAAGATTCAAGTCAGAGACCTGTCATACAATCTTTCACATTCGCACGTTTTGTCATTTGTTATTTGAGAAAGGTCCGCTTTATCTAGCCCAAACAAGCATGCTATGCTAATAAAAACATTCCTAATGAACGGAGAAAATTTTTACGCTTATTTAGCATCTTGTTAGACAGTCCTGACTTAGTCATTAATCAAACAGGAATTAAATTGTTTAAATTTGCAATTAGTTTCGAGTGTCGATTATCTGCCGGCAATCAGCATATCAATTTGTATTGACCAATCTGACCGTATTGATTTCAAATCAATATTTGCTTTGGGTCAGCGAATCTTTTTAACGTTGTAATACAGTTTGCATAACAAGACTCGCAATAAAAAGTTTTGAAATTCGTGGTTACTACTGGACGCCCGACTCAGATTACTGTTAGTAGCATTTGACAAGTAAAAAGAAAAATTAGGAAAAATCATCTTACGAAGATAGATAGATAGGTAGGTAGGTAGGTAGGTAGGTAGATAGATATATAGATAGATAGATAGATAAATAGATAGATAGATAGATAGAAATCTGCATAGATAGATAGATAGATAGATAGATAGATAGATAGATAGATAGATAGATAGATAGATAGATAGATGGATAGATAGATAGATAGATAGATAAATAGACAGATAGATAGATAGATAGATAAATAGACAGATAGATAGATAGGTAGGTAGGTAGGTAGGTAGGTAGGTAGATAGATAGATAGATAGATAGGTAGATAGATAGATAGATAGATAGATAGATAGACAGATAGATAGATAGGTAAATAGATAGATAGATAGATAGATAGACAGATAGATAGATAGATAGATAAATAGATAGATAGATAGATAGGACAGACAAAACGAACCAAGAGGATGCGAAGCTGTTGATACGGTCATCCCTGATCCGCCGGAACGCAGTCCCAAGTGGACAAGAGGACTGACACAAACAGACCGCTAGGGGTGGTGCAAGGAAGGCACGTTAGACAGCCAATGCGTTACCAGCTCAAGATCTGTCCTCGGTTGGCCATTGGGGGTTCCCGAAATCGCCCATTGCTTGTTGGGAGAAATCTCCCAGCTGGATGGATGGGGACAGAGTCAGATAGGGGCGGACAGTTGCAGTAGCTGCCCTGATAGAAATTCTAGCCAAGTGCAGAGCAAATCCGGACTCATTCTGATGTTCCAGTTTCGGGCGTTTGGAGATCAACTGGAGTCAACTTGTGACGCGGCCTGCAGCTGTAACTAGGGGATTTGAGAATTGTGTTCTTTGCAATTAAAACGGCTATTCTACCATTTGTTGAACACATGCTCAAAATTAAATAAATTGTTTTGATACCATCAAAAACATGAGGTGATGGGTAAGTAGCTTACACATAGGGATTTACCAATGGTATGGAGTGTGTTATAGAGTGACTAAGTCTGAATGATACAGAATGATGCTTTGAATGATAGAGAATCAGGCTGTGAATGATAGAGAATCAGGATGTGAATTAAAGAGAATTAGGCTGTGAATTATAGAGAATTAGGCTGTGAATTATAGAGAATTAGGCTGTGAATGATAGAGAATGAGGCTGTGAATGATAAAGAATGAGGCTGTGAATGATACAGTCTGAGGCTGTGAATCATAGAGAATTGTGTTGTGAATAATAGAGAATTAGGCTGTGAATGATAAAGAATGAGGCTGTGAATAATAAAGAATGAGGCTGTGAATGATAAAGAATGAGGCTGTGAATCATAGAGAATTGTGTTTTGAATTATAGAGAATTAGGCTATGAATTATAGAGAATTAGGCTGTGAATGATTCAGAATGAGGCTGTGAATGATTCAGAATGAGGCTGTGAATGATTCAGAATGAGGCTGTGAATGATTCAGAATGAGGCTGTGAATGATTCAGAATGAGGCTGTGAATGATTCAGAATGAGGCTGTGAATGATTCAGAATGAGGCTGTGAATGATTCAGAATGAGGCTGTGAATGATTCAGAATGAGGCTGTGAATGATTCAGAATGAGGCTGTGAATGATTCAGAATGAGGCTGTGAATGATTCAGAATGAGGCTGTGAATGATTCAGAATGAGGCTGTGAATGATTCAGAATGAGGCTGTGAATGATTCAGAATGAGGCTGTGAATGATTCAGAATGAGGCTGTGAATGATTCAGAATGAGGCTGTGAATGATTCAGAATGAGGCTGTGAATGATTCAGAATGAGGCTGTGAATGATTCAGAATGAGGCTGTGAATGATTCAGAATGAGGCTGTGAATGATTCAGAATGAGGCTGTGAATGATTCAGAATGAGGCTGTGAATGATTCAGAATGAGGCTGTGAATGATTCAGAATGAGGCTGTGAATGATTCAGAATGAGGCTGTGAATGATTCAGAATGAGGCTGTGAATGATTCAGAATGAGGCTGTGAATGATTCAGAATGAGGCTGTGAATGAGAGCGAATATCAGAGGAAATGATCAAGAGAAACAGAGGCTTTTAATAATACGAGCGTAGTTATCTTAGTGCCTTAATATATTTATCGGAAGTATTTCTTCCACTGTGAATAACTAACCAGCAATTCGCTTATCAGGGTACCAGCCTCAGATAACAGTGCATGCAATGTACTTATTCGTGCACTTTAACTTTAAACTATACCTGTGCCTGAATTACCTACATGTCTGTCAGTTTAAAAAGTTCACTCGGTCAACCAGTATAAAGGGCTCCGAATTTTTAAGTTCAGAGCAGTAGACAACCATTTTCTCGGTTATGTTCCATGAGTTAGGAGTCTGCGTGGCTTCTTAAGCCTATTTCTACGAGCCATATGAAGAAAAAACAGTGTAACTAGCTAAATGCTCCACTGCAGTCCCCGCCTTACCTATCTGCTTTAAGTCTTCTTTCTCTCTGTCTGATCTCTCTTCGCGCTCGCTATCTTCAACTATTTCATTTTAGACTGAACTGTGTCTTTAGACTCATTTTCCTTTTTAAATAGTGCACAAAAATAATTGCATCTGGACATAGCTAGCTAGCTGCAGTGGATAGAGATAAAAGAGATTTAGATAAACGATGCCTTGGTCACAATAGGCTTGGCTCCCATCATAAGGGTCACAAACACCCCCCCCCCCCAAACATTTACCACTTGTTACAGCGAAGCTCGCTCATGCCTTCAATACCCTAAAAATTTTGGCAGTCTTGGACACTCGAATGACTGACTCTCCCGTCCATTATTCTCATTTTTTCTGTCTTTTCAAACTTCTTTTAACGCACACACATACTGTAGACTGGAATAGAGTTATTTTAGCTGCCAACCAAGAGCTCTTGGTTTGTTTGGTCGGTCAGGTGAAACTTTTCTGTTGCGTCTGTCTTTTATCAGTTATCCCGCTATTGAACTAGTGGAATCTGCTGCAGTGGAGCAAAGCTTAGTTTGCTTAAATGCTGTTTAGCATGATATAGTTAAGGCATGAGCACTAGCTCAACATCTGCGTCGGGGTGAGACAACGAGGCTTAAGTCTTTGTCTTATCACCAAGATTTGAAATATCAATTCTTATCGTGTCATTCTCATTCTTAGGGCACTGGACGGAGATGCGGCTGCAGCTGAGCAGCCAACTCGAGACTCTCTCAGTGGAAGTCAGGAGTTCGAGCCTACCACTCATCTCTTGACAGGCATTCCAGAGGAGCAGCCAGCTGATAAGAAGTGAGTTCGGGACCGAGGGACAAGATAGATATGCACTTATAGAAAGACAGATACGCGCTCGTAGATAGATAGATCGATAGATAGATAGATAGATAGATAGATAGATAGATAGATAGATAGATAGATAGATAGATAGATAGATAGATAGATAGATAGATAGATAGATAGATAGATAGATAGATAGATAGATAGATAGATAGATAGATAGATAGATAGATAGATAGATAGATAGATAGATAGATAGATAGATAGATAGATAGATAGATAGATAGATAGATAGATAGATAGATAGATAGATAGATAGATAGATAGATAGATAGATAGATAGATAGATAGATAGATAGATAGATAGATAGATAGATAGATAGATAGATAGATAGATAGATAGATAGATAGATAGATAGATAGATAGATAGATAGATAGATAGATAGATAGATAGATAGATAGATAGATAGATAGATAGATAGATAGATAGATAGATAGATAGATAGATAGATAGATAGATAGATAGATAGATAGATAGATAGATAGATAGATAGATAGATAGATAGATAGATAGATAGATAGATAGATAGATAGATAGATAGACAGATAGATAGATAGATAGATAGATAGATAGATAGATAGATAGATAGATAGATAGATAGATAGATAGATAGATAGATAGATAGATAGATAGATAGATAGATATATAGATAGATAGATAGATAGATAGATAGATAGATAGATAGATAGATAGATAGATAGATAGATAGATAGATAGATAGATAGATAGATAGATAGATAGATAGATAGATAGATAGATAGATAGATAGATAGATAGATAGATAGATAGATAGATAGATAGATAGATAGATAGATAGATAGATAGATAGATAGATAGATAGATAGATAGATAGATAGATAGATAGATAGATAGATAGATAGATAGATAGATAGATAGATAGATAGATAGATAGATAGATAGATAGATAGATAGATAGATAGATAGATAGATAGATAGATAGATAGATAGATAGATAGATAGATAGATAGATAGATAGATAGATAGATAGATAGATAGATAGATAGATAGATAGATAGATAGATAGATAGATAGATAGATAGATAGATAGATAGATAGATAGATAGATAGATAGATAGATAGATAGATAGATAGATAGATAGATAGACAGATAGATAGATAGATAGATAGACAGATAGATAGATAGATAGATAGATAGATAGATAGATAGATAGATAGATAGACAGATAGATAGATAGATAGATAGATAGATAGATAGACAGATAGATAGATAGATAGATAGATAGATAGATAGATAGATAGATAGATAGACAGATAGATAGATAGATAGATAGATAGATAGATAGATAGATAGATAGATAGATAGATAGATAGATAGATAGATAGATAGATAGATAGATAGATAGATAGATAGATAGATAGATAGATAGATAGATAGATAGATAGATAGATAGATAGATAGATAGATAGATAGATAGATAGATAGATAGATAGATAGATAGATAGATAGATAGATAGATAGATAGATAGATAGATAGATAGACAGATAGATAGATAGATAGATAGATAGATAGATAGATAGATAGACAGATAGATAGATAGATAGATAGATAGATAGATAGATAGATAGACAGATAGATAGATAGATAGATAGATAGATAGATAGATAGATAGATAGATAGATAGATAGATAGATAGATAGATAGATAGATAGATAGATAGATAGATAGATAGATAGATAGATAGATAGATAGATAGATAGATAGATAGATAGATAGATAGATAGATAGATAGATAGATAGATAGATAGACAGATAGATAGACAGATAGATAGATAGATAGATAGATAGATAGATAGACAGATAGATAGATAGATAGATAGATAGATAGATAGATAGACAGATAGATAGATAGATAGATAGATAGATAGATAGATAGATAGATAGATAGATAGATAGATAGATAGATAGATAGATAGATAGATAGATAGATAGATAGATAGATAGATAGATAGATAGATAGATAGATAGATAGATAGATAGATAGATAGATAGATAGATAGATAGATAGATAGATAGATAGATAGATAGATAGATAGATAGATAGATAGATAGATAGATAGATAGATAGATAGATAGATAGATAGATAGACAGATAGATAGATAGATAGATAGATAGATAGATAGATAGACAGATAGATAGATAGATAGATAGACAGATAGATAGATAGATAGATAGATAGATAGATAGATAGATAGATAGATAGACAGATAGATAGATAGATAGATAGATAGATAGATAGACAGATAGATAGATAGATAGATAGATAGATAGATAGATAGATAGATAGATAGACAGATAGATAGATAGATAGATAGATAGATAGATAGATAGATAGATAGATAGATAGATAGATAGATAGATAGATAGATAGATAGATAGATAGATAGATAGATAGATAGATAGATAGATAGATAGATAGATAGATAGATAGATAGATAGATAGATAGATAGATAGATAGATAGATAGATAGATAGATAGATAGATAGATAGATAGATAGATAGATAGATAGATAGATAGATAGATAGATAGACAGATAGATAGATAGATAGATAGATAGATAGATAGATAGATAGACAGATAGATAGATAGATAGATAGATAGATAGATAGATAGACAGATAGATAGATAGATAGATAGATAGATAGATAGATAGATAGATAGATAGATAGATAGATAGATAGATAGATAGATAGATAGATAGATAGATAGATAGATAGATAGATAGATAGATAGATAGATAGATAGATAGATAGATAGATAGATAGATAGATAGATAGATAGATAGATAGATAGATAGATAGACAGATAGATAGACAGATAGATAGATAGATAGATAGATAGATAGATAGACAGATAGATAGATAGATAGATAGATAGATAGATAGATAGACAGATAGATAGATAGATAGATAGATAGATAGATAGATAGATAGATAGATAGATAGATAGATAGATAGATAGATAGATAGATAGATAGATAGATAGATAGATAGATAGATAGATAGATAGATAGATAGATAGATAGATAGATAGATAGATAGATAGATAGATAGATAGATAGATAGATAGATAGATAGATAGATAGATAGATAGATAGATAGATAGATAGATAGATAGATAGATAGATAGATAGATAGATAGATAGATAGATAGATAGACGTGAAGCCAGATGATGGGCTGCATATCCCTAGCGCCGCAAAGTGCACTGGTTTATTGTTGCGGCAAGCGCAGGGCAAGTATTTCGAAATTATGGTCTTCCTCTGCTCGCAGTCCCCTCGTGCTTAGGCCACTGGTCCGCAATGGCGGCAATTAAATGCCGCTGCCTTCACGGCAGACTCGGCAAAGTGAGGGCTCGATAAATTAGAAATTTAGAGAGATGGAGATGGCTCTGGGGGAGAAGAGGCGGACCCTGCAATTTAGGGATATTTCTCCTCAAACTGACCACCCAATTCTGTTTAATTCGATATTTTTCCATTTCTGACCTGCATGCAAGAGCGGAAATGATTCTCACTGGGCATCACGCAGTCTGCCTTGCCTGCTGCTTGCCTATGGATATTTCCGTACTCGTATTCTCCGCTTTCTTCACATGTAGGTACCTACATTCACCCACGTAACACTCACTCACTCACTCACTCTACTCACTCACTCACTCACTCACTCACTCACTCACTCACTCACTCACTCACTCACTCACCCGCTCACTCACTCACTCACTCACTCACTCACTCACTCACTCACTCACTCACTCACCCGCTCACTCACTCACTCACTCACTCACTCACTCACTCACTCACTCACTCACTCACTCACTCACTCACTCACTCACTCACTCACTCACTCACTCACTCACTCACTCACTCACTCACTCACTCACTCACTCACTCACTCACTCACTCACTCACTCACTCACTCACTCACTCAATCACCCACTCACTCGCTCACTCACTCACTCACTCACTCACTCACTCACTCACTCACTCACTCACTCACTCACTCACTCAATCACTCACTCACTCGCTCACTCACTATTATCAGGCATAGTAAGCTGATGAACTTTTAACCACATTGTTAATGAATATTAACGAAGTGAGGAACAGGGCGGTTAGGAAAGATAGGGAGGCCTGTACAGGCAGACAGAGACAGGACAGTCAGATAGACCAGACAGAGCTGAGCTGCCCTTTTAATTCAACGAAACAAAGGATGGATGCATCTAATAGTACAGCAGACAATAGGGACCCATACGTAATTAGTGTTAGTCAGCTGTTCTGCATTAAATATATTGCATATGCATACAACATTATTTGTCTAATTGTTAGGGCAACAAAAAATTATCCCCACATTAATTAGAGACTAGAGAGCTTCTGGCTGGACCGAAAAACTTAAACACATCGACAATAGATCATGCTGCAAACTTGAACTATCTATCTATCTATCTATCTATCTATCTATCTATCTATCTATCTATCTATCTATCTATCTATCTATCTATCTATCTATCTATCTATCTATCTATCTATCTATCTATCTACCTATCCATCTATCTATCTATCTATCTATCTATCTATCTATCTATCTATCTATCTATCTATCTATCTATCTATCTATCTATCTATCTACCTATCTATCTATCTATCTACCTATCTATCTATCTATCTACCTATCCATCTATCTATCTATCTATCTATCTATCTATCTATCTATTTATCTATCTATCTATCTATCTATCTATCTATCTATCTATCTATCTATCTATCTATCTATCTATCTATCTATCTATCTATCTATTTATCTATCTATCTATCTATCTATCTATCTATCTATCTATGTATCTATCTATCTATCTATCTATCTATCTATCTATCTATCTATCTATCTATCTATCTATCTATCTATCTATCTATCTATCTATCTATCTATCTATCTATCTATCTATCTATCTATCTATCTATCTATCTATCTATCTATCTATCTATCTATCTATCTATCTATCTATCTATCTATCTATCTATCTACCTATCCATGTATCTATCTATCTATCTATCTATCTATCTATCTATCTATCTATCTATCTATCTATCTATCTATCTATCTATCTATCTATCTATCTATCTATCTATCTATCTATCTATCTATCTATCTATCTATCTATCTATCTATTTATCTATCTATCTATCTATCTATCTATCTATCTATCTATCTATCTATCGTTAGCGCAGAGTAACACGAGAAATCAGAAGGGATAACAGACCGAAAAAGATAAAAAACGGGTTTTTAAGGTCGCTTGCAAATTAATTGCCAACTCAAAGAGTTGGAGATGGAGCCAGCAGCCTCGCAACCTCGTCCCTCTCTCACATATCTATCTGTACGCTACCTGTTTAACCTCAGCTCACGCGCCCCTACCGTGCAGTGAGTTATGAATGAAGGCCTCGCTCAGTTTTACTCCCACCGATTGGCTTGTGCATTCTGGTGGGATCTGGATAGGCTAGTGCTCCCCTCTAAATGCCTTGTTGCATGCTGCATAGGGGTGCGCTAAAATCATTGGTGAGGTGGGAATTTATAGGGGAAAGACTAAAAAACCGCTCGCTCCTACGACCCTGGGTTCCTTGCCTCATCTGCTATCAGCCTCCCCTGCACTGCACAAATGAAACACTATGCAGCAACACGAGTTGCCAGCGTAGCCACGCCCGCCAGCTGCTCATCGAATTGAGTCGGCAAAGATTTTCTCGGCGCTCGGAAAGCCATGTAGCCAGCCCGCCGTGGCCGGTTGAGAGCGGCCCCCCTCTTTGATCCCGCGCCAGCCCCGCCTTACCCGCCCGCCGTCCACTCCCAGCCCCGATGGAGTTCGCCATGGCCGGCTTCGAGATGAACGGCAATCCTGAGGCCTGTCCGCCGCCCTTCTCTTACAGATCGCATCACCAGCATCATCAGCATCAGCATCATCAGCATCATCAGCAGCAGCAGCACCAGCAGTCGCGCATGCCGCTGGATGAGGAGGCCACCGTGGTCGTTGAGGGCAACACCGCCCTCCAGGCAGCGGACGGACGCCTGAACTCGGATCCCGGCTGCGAGCGGGTGGTCATCAACGTTAGCGGCCTGCGCTTCGAGACGCAGCTGAAAACTCTCGCCCAGTTTCCCGACTCGTTGCTAGGGGACCCGTTGAAACGGAATCGCTACTACGATCCGCTGCGGAATGAATACTTTTTCGACCGGAATCGGCCTTCGTTCGACGCTATTTTGTACTTTTATCAGAGCGGCGGCCGGCTGCGCAGGCCCGTCAACGTGCCAATCGACGTCTTCACCGAGGAGATTCGGTTCTACGAGCTCGGCGAGGAGGCCATCGAGAAATACCGCGACGACGAGGGCTTCATCAAGGAGGAGGTCAAGGTGCTGCCCGAGGACGAGTTTCAGCGCAAGGTCTGGCTGCTGTTCGAGTACCCGGAGAGCTCGATGGCGGCCAGGGTGATTGCCATCATCTCCGTGTGCGTCATCCTGCTCAGCATCGTGATCTTCTGCCTGGAGACTCTGCCGCACTTCCGGCACTACAAGGTGGTCAAAGAGACCTACGGCAACGTCACCAGCCACTCAATCGAGGAGGACGACATTCCACAATTCGGCGAGCCCTTCTTCGTCATTGAGACAATCTGCATCATCTGGTTCACCTTCGAGCTGCTAGTCCGGTTTGCCTCGTCGCCGGAGAAGATCGCCTTCTTCAAGAACATGATGAACTCCATAGACATCGTGGCCATCATCCCCTACTTCATCACCCTGGGCACCGTGATTGCGGACGACACCCGCAGCAACCAAGCCATGTCGCTCGCCATCCTGCGAGTAATTCGCCTAGTCCGAGTGTTCCGAATCTTCAAACTCAGCCGGCACTTCAAAGGCCTGCAAATTCTTGGCCAGACACTCAAGGCGTCGGTGCGCGAGCTCGGCCTACTGGTGTTCTTCCTGCTGATCAGCGTGATCCTGTTCTCCTCGGCCGTCTACTTCGCCGAAGCCGACTCGGCGGTGAAATCCCACTTCGATTCGATTCCGTCGGCATTCTGGTGGGCGGTAGTCACCATGACAACCGTTGGCTACGGTGACATGCGGCCGGTGACTGTGTGGGGCAAACTGGTCGGCTCGCTCTGTGCCATCGCCGGCGTCCTGACCATCGCCCTGCCCGTTCCCGTGATCGTGTCCAACTTCAATTATTTCTACCACAGGGAGACCGAGTCCGAGGACAAGCAGACCTACGTGCACATCCAGTCCTGCCCGGCCTACAGTCGCGAGTCAAACGGTCGGGAACGGAAGAGCTCGGCGGCTTCAATGTCCGACGTGTTGGAGGCCGAACTGGCGGCTACGGAGGGCATCCAGCTGGTGCAGCGGCAGCAGCAGCAACAGCAGGAGCAGCAGCAACAACAGCAACCCAGTACCCGCAGGCAGAATCACTCCAAGCAGCAGCAACGACAACAACAGAATTCCAGCGCAGGGAACGCGCGTTGTCCGACTAGTTGCTTCGAAACGGACGTCTGACGCCAGTCTCGAGCTCCGCCGGTCTACCCCCACCCCCCCTCGAGGAAAATCTGCGGACTTCCTTCAATGCTATTTTTCTCTCTCTGTCTCTCCTTTATAATCGGTCCATTAGTATTTGTTAAAAACAGCAGCCTGGCAGAGTCCTCGCAATTGCAGCATTGGCCAGCACTGAGATACCCGAGACACGTGACTGTACATGACAACAGGTAAGCAACTGTTGAATAATATTATTTTCAATCATATTATTATTATTGTTATTTATTTATTTTTGAGCCACGCGATGCCCTAGTGATGTTCGCACGTGCAGATGGGGATTAATGGCAGTGACTCATTTGGCATCCCAGCAAGCTACGGGCATGGAATTTGGCAGATACGGTAGCTACGCAGAAAGTCAGTCAGTCAATACCATATTTCCCATATAAAAATTTTTTTTGGGGCAGAGCAGAGCAGTCAGTCACGAGCTCAAGGGTAGGATTAACCGGCGTATTGGTGGGTGGAGGCTGGGAGGAGGTGACGGTGACGGACGGAGATGCACAGGATGCGCGATCGCTATGCGAAAACACCCCTGCAAAATCCATTGTTTTAGCAAGCTAGGAGGATGGGTGTACACACACACACACACACACACACACACACATCTATTTGATCCCTCCGGTAGATCCCCTTTTTTTCCACAGCTACCCCGACCTCGCCAGTTGTTCTGTTAGCCAGAGTGAGAGATATCCCTAGATTGGATGGGGGAAGTCTGGGCTGAGTGCGCGACCTCCCAGTGGTTAAGGCCACGCTTGGCGTCCATATTTATCATTATAAAAAGCAGTTTTCACAGGACGGGGATAGACACACACAAGCAGGGGATAGGGTGGCTAGGGAGACACATTTATGCTGCTGGAGAGCAGGCCGGTTAGGTGCAAGGGGGGTGGGGAAGATCGAGAGAAAAATTTTGATGCGCACACAGGGAGGAAAACCATTGGGGAATGCAGATGCAGGGGAGGCTGGACAAGCTGGGAAAACGGGAATAAAACAAGCAAATGCAGAAAACCTCCGCGCCATTTTCTGGTTCCCTGCTCAGTCCCACAATTTCTCCCCCATACCCTCCGAGCTCCATCTCCCTCTGCCGCTCAGCTCAGGATTTCTGTCTGCTTCCGTTCACGCCGCTGCCCCGTCGCACAGCAGGCTTATCCGCTTGCCCATAGCCCGCTCTCCCCAACTGTGTATGCATTTTATCTAGCCAATTTTGCAGCCCCTGGTTAGTTATACTCGCCCTGGTCCTTTCTCCTCTCCTCTGTTTTACTAATAGGCCTTCTTTAGTTTTTTTCTGACTGGAGAAAAATATCCGCCAGGGTCTTCGTTCTCAGATGCGATTTATTAGTCTAGTAGGATTTTTCATGAAAATATTTTTACGATACATATCGGTTTTTTGTAACTAAATTCTGACCTCTTTCTGATTTTGTTGCCTTACTCTTCCATTTATAATATCTGATTCTATCCTTTCCTTTCTCCTCTCTAATTCTCCCCTTACTCTCCCCTTTCTCCTCTCTAATTCCCCCCACTCTGTCTTTTCTCCTCTCTGATTCTCACCTTTCTCCTCCCTAATTCTTTCCCCTTAATCTCCCCTCCCTCCTCTCTAATTCTCCCCCTAACTCTCCCCTTTATCCTCTCTAATTCTCCCCTTTCTACTCTCGAATTCTTCCCCCTTACTCTCCCCTTTCTCCTCTCTAATTCTCCCCCTTACTCTCCCCTTTGTCCTCTCTAATTCTTCCCCCTTACTCTCCCCTTTTTCCTCTCTAATCCTCCCCCCTTACTCCTCTCTAATTCTCCCCCTTACTCTCCCCTTACTCCTCTCTAATTCTTCCCCCCTACTCTCCCCTTTCTTCTCTCTAATTCTCCCCCTTACTCTCCCCTTACTCCTCTCTAATCCTTCCCCCTTACTCCCCTCTTTCTCCTCTCTAATTCTCCCCTCTTTCTCCGCTCTAATTCTCCCCCCACTCTCCCCTTTCTCCTCTCTAGTTCTCCCCTTTCTCCTCTGTAATTCTTCCACTTCACTCTCCCCTTTCTCCTCTCTAATTCTACTCCCCCTGTCCCATTTCTCCTCTTAAATTCTTCCCCTCATTTTCTCCCCCCTCCCACGATTCCCTTATTCTCCCTTCACTCCATCCCTCTTCAACCAAATTACTTTTCCTCTTTCTGTTATCTTTCTTTTTCTACTCTTATTACCCTTTAACCTCCGATTCGTCACTTCTTTCTTTTCTTTATTTCACATTTAAATTATTATTTTTTTACAACGCTTTGAGATTTCTGCCAATATGATTTAACTAAGACGACATTTATAAAAATTTCATCTTGCTCATCTTTCAGAGGAGCTCAGGCGAACCCGTCTAACCTTGGGGCCAGCCAGTTAACACTGTCATCAAGGCTATCCGATCCGATCGCTTTCTTCCTGATTGCACTGCCTAGAATGACGAGTATTTCACTCACGTGCTGATACAGTGGCCGGCACAAGGTTTCCCATTGTCAACTTCTCTGTCCCATCAGTTTCGTGAACAATTGTGTTAGCCTATGCATATGCTACTTATATTAATATATTTACACACACACATAATTACTTGTCTGACACTAACAGTATGCAAAATATCGCTCTGTGTGCTAATGTTGCCTAAATGCATCGAATGCGTAAATTGCTGCGGAAATATAAATATACGCTCGTATATATGTGCTGTCATTGATTCTGACTATTTATTATTGACAACTACGGTAGCCTGTTTGACAACTCCAGAGTTGAATTTTCGAGGCTTGAAAAAAACTTTTATCCCAAGGGATTAGAAAACTTTTTCTCGACGTTTTTTTGTTCCGCCACTTTGCTGTTTGTGTGGCCTTAAAGCTTAAACTAATTGCGAGGCTGTGTCCTCGAAAAAAATGAATATGCATAAAAATTCTGCGGCATGTCAATCATGCTACTGGTGACCGCTAGCTCTCCCTGGGGGCCAGTCAACGAAACTTTCACTGAGTTTAGAAATATGCTTTGAAAAATACCGGAAAAACCAGACGAAACTTGGGTATGGGCTGCTCTGGAAGCCAAAAACTGATGATATAGAACGGCAAAAAACGAACTCAAAGTGTGCGAGACGATTCTATTTAAAAGAAGTAGATGATTCTCGGTGATTAAGTATACCTGAGATGATTCTCGGTGATTAAGTATACCTGAGATGATTCTCGGTGAATAAGTATACATGAGATGATTCTCGATAGGTGAGGAAACATGAGATGGTTCTCTGTGATTGAGGAAACAAGATGATTCTCGGTGAGTGAGGATACATGAGATGATTCTCGGTGATTGAGGAAACATGAGATGATTCTCGGTGAGTGAGGATACATGAGATGATTCTCGGTGAGTGAGGAAACATAAGATGGTTCTCGGTGAGTGAGGATACATGAGATGATTCTCTGTGAGTGAGGATACATGAGATGATTCTCCGTGAGTGAGGATAGATGAGAGTATTCTGGGTGAGTGAGAAAACATGAGATGATTCTCGGTGAGTGAAGAAACATGAGATGATTCTCGGTGAGTGAAAAAAAATGAGATAATTCTCAGTGAGTAAAGATAATGAGATGATTCTGTGAGTAAAGATAATGAGATGATTCTCGGTGAGTGAGGATACATGAGATGATTCTCGGTGAGTGAAGGTACATGAGATGACTCTCGGTGAGTGAGGATACATGAGATGATTCTCGGTAAGGGAGGAAACATGAGATGATTCTCGGTGAGTGAGGATACATGAGATGATTCTCGGTGAGTAAGGAAACATGAGATGATTCTCTGTGAGTGAGGATACATGAGATGATTCCCGGTGAGTGAGGATACATGAGATGATTCTCGGTGAGTGAAGATACATGAGATGATTCTCGGTGAGTAAAGAGAAAATAGATGATTCTCGGTGAGTAAAAAGAAAATAGATGATTCTTGGTGAGTAAAGAAAAATGAGATGATTGTGGGCTTGATTACTGGCTCTAGAAGGAAATCTGTAGCCAGGCCTTCAATTCTGCATTGCTTCAGTTCACCCAGCTGAGATCGGGTAGCAGTACTCTTAAGGCTCTTAGATAGATAGATAGATAGTCAATAAGTCACGTGTCTGGTATTCATTAAAAAATTTTTCCATCACAAACAGACCTGACCATCTGACTTTGTTTTAATCTATCGACTGTTTATAATCTACCTGTCAAATTATTTGGATAAATAGATGCACACATGGTCGCTTTAAGTGATTCTACTCTGACATTTGTACCTAGATTTCCGCGTACGTGGATCTGTCTATCTATCCATCGATGTATCCATCTATCTATCTATCTATCCATCGATGTATCTATCTATCTATTTATCAATCAATCAATCTATCTTTTTGTCTATCCAACTATCAATCTATCAATCTATCTATCCATCCATCTATCTATCTATCTATCTATCTATTTATCTATCTATCAATCTATCTATCCATCCATCTATCTATCCATCTATCTATCTATCTATCTATTTATCTATCTATCTATCTATCTATCTATCTATCTATCTAACAATCTATCAATCCTTCTATCTATCTATCTATCTATCTATTTATCAATCAATCAATCAATCAATCAATTTATCTATTTATCCATCAATCTATCTATCCATCTATCTATCTATCTATTTATTTATCTACCCATCATTTCCGGCAATTAATCAATACTTTCAAATAAAACGCCCCAAGGACAAATTGAACAAAAATAATAACCCGAGTTTTAGAACAAAGACAGCACGTTTCTGGGAAAAAACTTTTGCACCTCCTGCAGTTTCAAATTGTCTGAAAAGTACAAGAGACGGATTCGTTATAAATAAAATTTGTCTATTTAAAAGACAATTATTTAACAATTAATTAAAACGACACACATGATTAGCCGTAAAAGTTTTTTTTCTGAAAAAAAGTTACGGCTCACAAAGTTTCAAATACAAGTAAAATAATTCATTATCAAATTTTTAAAGTACATCAATAGTGTTACGTAACACGCAGAGAAGCAACACTAATAGGTAAAAGAATTGGTCGCAATTTAACAATCTGTCCTATATTTGACCATGAATGAGTGATACACAAGCACTTACGCAACACTAATTAATTGAAATAATAGTCACGCCTAGGTAACTCTAGATCGGCGTTTGTTCTCCTGTCAGTAGGCAAAATAAGTTGTGTTCTTGTGTTTGTTTTTTTTCTTTAAACAGAAAAAAAATCAGCGCAACAAACCAGACAAAAACACAATTGCTCTGTGCAGATTCTACGAGTAGCATCAACAAAGGTGACAGACAATTAGAGCGAGCTCGCAGCCAACAATATTTTAAAACTAATTAAAAAAAACACACAATATAAACAAAATAATTTAGAATGTGTTTGTTTGATATGATCGGGTCTCTGTCTTCAAAATAAAAAAAATATAGTAAAACAAATTTTTATTATTTAGTAGGATGAATTGAATTTTGAAAAAATCGGATTCTAAAGTGCGTCCCAATTTGTAGGGAGCAGGGGAAAATAGGATTTTGGATAGAAGGGAATAATAGAGGGATGGAAGTTGAGTAGGCAGGACAACAGGCGGAACCATCAGCTGAGGAAAATTTGGTCCATAGCAATAGCTTTATCAGAATAAACAGTAGCTAGTACGTGTAAGCATGTATATATATATATAATCATATACGCATATAAATAGATGGATAAAAAGTTCAGGTTATGGATGAGCCCGTAAGGAATTTGTTACCATATAAAATAATTATAATGGAAGGAACGTTAACGATGTCTGTTGTGTTTTCTTTGCATCCGGCATACACGCTTGGTGCAGAGTAAACAATAAAAAATTATTTCTTATTTTGTGTGCAACATTCACGATTGGTTGCCATGACAACACAACAAGCAATAAAAGTGCAATGATAAAAAACAGGAGGAGCGATATGCAATGATAATCAAACTGCCTTAGATTTAAAATACTAATCTGTAAATATTCGGCCAAACCCAGTGAAAAAATCCCCATAGCAACCACTGATACTTACAAGAAAATCCCCATAGCAACTGCCAATGTTCACAAGAAAATCCCCGTATCAACCGCCGATATTCACAAGAAATCCCCATGGCAACCACGGTATTTTTCAAGAAAATCCCCATAGCAACGGCCGATATTCGCAAGAAAATCCCCATGGGAACCGCTGATATTCGCAAGAAAATCCCCATAGCAACGGCCGATATTCGCAAGAAAATCCCCATGGGAACCGCTGATATTCGCAAGAAAATCCCCATGGCAACCGCCGATATTCGCAAGAGAATCCCCATAGCAACCGTCGATATTCACAAGAAAATCCCCATAGCAACCGCCGATATTCGCAAGAAATCCCCATTGCAACCGCCGATATTCGCAAGAAAATCCCCATGGGAACCGCCGTTATTTCCAAGAAAATCCCCATAGCAACCGTCCATATTCACAAGAAAATCCCCATAGCAACCGCCGATATTCGCGAGAAATCCCCATTTCAACCGCCGATATTCGCAAGAAAATCCCCATGGCAACCGCCGTTATTTCCAAGAAAATCCCCATAGCAACCGTCCATATTCGCAAGAAAATCCCCATGGCAACCGCCGATATTCACAAGAGAATCCCCATAGCAACCGCCGATTTTCACAGCTCGAATCGTTAAGAAAATCCCCATAGAAACGAAAATCACAAAAGCAAAGCAGAAACAAGCAAAAGCACAGTTTAAAGCGGCAAAAATACAAAAAAAACGGAGGTCAAAATAGAAGCGTGGAGCAGGCAAACGAAGCTACATAAAAAAATCGGATCATAACTATAAACACAGCGTCATATTCTAATTGGCCTCGGGCACGCGACCCCGCTGCTGCTCCCTGTAGCAGTGCAGGATGGCTTCGCAGACGAATTTAAACTGAGACGGCGTCTGGATCAGCATGGCCCGCTGGTCGCGCATACGGCGAACAATTTCTAACGGGCACACAGGCAGGCCGGCTTCTAATAAGCAGAGCGCGGTTTCCATGGTGATTAGAACACCGGTGCGACCGATGCCGGCCGAGCAGTGCACCACCATGGGCTCCATGTGGCCGGAACGGAGCGAGCGGACTCGGGCCACGAATGCAAGGAATTCCGCGTGGCTCACGGGCGTGCCGTGGTCTGGCCAGCTGCTGTACTGCAGCTGCGTCACCTGTACAGGGGGAACGGGGCGTCTGGTTACTAGCTGTGTACACCCAGATCATGCCGACTGTGTACAGTACGACTATAACGGCTGTGTACACCCTAACTATACTGGCTGTGTACAGTGCGACTATAACGGCTGTGTACAGTACGACTATACCGGCTGTGTACACCCTAACTATAGTGGCTGTGTACACCCTAACTATACCGGCTGTGTACATCCCGACTATACCGGCAGTGTACACCCTGGCTATACCGGCAGTGTACACCCGGACGTTACCGGCAGTGTACACCCTGATCATACTGGCTGTGTACACCCTGATCATACCGGCTGTGTACACCCTGACTATACCGGCAGTGTACACCCGGACGTTACTGGCAGTGTACACCCTGATCATACTGGCTGTGTACACCCTGATCATACCGGCTGTGTACACCCTGACTATACCGGCAGTGTACACCCTGGCTATACCGGCAGTGTACACCCTGGCTATACCGGCAGTGTACACCCGGACGTTACCGGCAGTGTACACCCTGATCATACTGGCTGTGTACACCCTGATCATACCGGCTGTGTACACCCTGACTATACCGGCAGTGTACACCCGGACGTTACCGGCAGTGTACACCCTGATCATACTGGCTGTGTACACCCTGATCATACCGGCTGTGTACACCCTGACTATACCGGCAGTGTACACCCTGATCATACTGGCTGTGTACACCCTGATCATACCGGCTGTGTACACCCTGATCATACCGGCTGTGTACACCCTGATCATACTGGCTGTGTACACCCTGATCATACCGGCTGTGTACACCCTGATCATACCGGCTGTGTACACCCTGATCATACTGGCTGTGTACACCCTGATCATACCGGCTGTGTACACCCTGACAATACCGGCTGTGTACACCCTGATCATACCGGCTGTGTACACCCTGACTATACCGGCTGTGTACACCCTGATCATACTGGCTGTGTACACCCTGACTATACCGGCTGTGTACACCCTGATCATACTGACTGTGTACAATGTGTAATCAGCCAACCCAATAAGATCACAGGGCACCCACCTGTCTCTCTCGTCCGCCCCGGCTCAAAATGAACTCGCGCACGCAAATGCCGGGAACGTCGTCAGCCGAACAGGCCGGGGGTCCAGCGGCGGCGGCGGCAGCTGCACCCGCCGAATCCTCCGAAATCTGCTCGGAGACGCAGGTGACAGCCAGGCCGGCAAACTCGGCGCACTCGTACAGCTTAGGCCAGTACTGGTGGCACTTGGCGCGGCCGCGCTCCACACTGGCGGTTAGCATGGCAACCAGAGAGACGCTCTGCTCCCAGCACATCAGCCAGAAATCAGCGCACGTGTTGGCCAGGGGACCCTGAGCGGCGATGTAGCGATTCACTGTGCCGCTGGGCAGGGGGATCTCCATGTTGACGAAGCTGGCGTTGATGTAGTCGGTGCCAGTGATGCTGGCGTCCTGCAGAGTCACCCTGGTTGCGTCGTCTGTCAGAGTGAATTTGGAAATTTGTGCGAACAGGCAAGTTAGACTACTGTTAGTAGCGAAGTTAGTACAAAAATTGTATTTTTAGTAAAGAAATTTCACCATGCGTATCTCATAAATTATAAAAGATACAGAGACAGACACACCAAACAAAGAGACCGACATACACTCAGACGAACAGGCAGCTAGCAAGACGGAGGGACAAACATAAAGACAAAGGGACAGACAGACAGACAGATAAAGACAGACAGACAGACAGACGACAGACAGACAGACAGACAGACAGACAGACAGGCAGACAGACAGACAGACAGGCAGACAGACAGACAGACAGACAGACGGAAAGACAGTTTGACAGGCACACAGACAGACAGACAGACACGCAGACAGACAGACAGACAGACAGACAGACAGACACGCAGACAGACAGACAGACAGACAGACGGAAAGACAGTTTGACAGGCAGGCACACAGACAGACAGACAGACAGCCAGTGCCACTCACACGGGCTGATGTCCCGATAGCGATTCTTGACGACATTCTCGGGCTGCCTGGCCGCGGTCATGGTGAGCCCGGGCTTCCGCCTGTACAGATGCTCGAACTGCACCAGGGCGGAGCCGTTGCGCAACGCGTCGTCCAGCTGCTGCATGGACTCGGCCAGGGTTTGTGGAGGCGGCGGCGGAGACGCCGGTTGGTTTGGCGGCTGCTGTTGCAGAAGGCTCGACGACACCTGCGAACCCGGCGTCGGAGGCGGCCCCGGGTGAACTGATTGCGCAATCACCGAGGACGTCTGTCTGGCGCTGCTGCGCAGGGTGGAGGCGGCGCTCTGATGACCGCCAACCAGGGTGCCCGAGTTGCTCAGCTCGTCTAGGGAGGCGGCGGCTGGGATTTGCTGCTGCTGCTGCAGCTGTTGAGTGGGCGTCTGACCCCGATTGACCCCGATCTCGGTCTCCTCGCCGCCGACCCCGTCGTCTGTGTACATGGCGGGACGGACCACCAGCACCAGCTCGCCGGAGTGCTTCTCGGCTGCGGCTTTGATGAACTGAACGGCCTGTTCGTGCGTGTGCGTGCCCATGTCGCGGCCGTTGATGTACAGCACCTGTTCGGGGGTTGGTGGCGAGGGGGCGATGGCGTGGATTTTGGTGCCTCGATAGGAGAATGTGAAATCAAATTGTAAAATTTACTGTAATATTCAGCATCTAAAATGGCAAACTCCAAACAAAGTGGCATCTAAAATGGCACACTCCATACAAAGTGGCATCTAAAATGGCACACCCCATACAAAGTGGCACCTAGAATGGCACACTCCAAACAAAGTGGCATCTATAATGGCACACTCCATACAAAGTGGCATCTAAAATGGCAAATTTCATACAAAGTGGCATCTAAAATGGCACACTCCAAACAAAGTGGCATCTATAATGTCACACTCCAAACAAAGTGGCATCTATAATGGCACACTCCAAACAAAGTGGCATCTATAATGGCACACTCCATACAAAGTGGCACCTAGAATGGCACACTCCAAACAAAGTGGCATCTATAATGGCACACTCCATACAAAGTGGCATCTAAAATGGCAAATTTCATACAAAGTGGCATCTAAAATGGCACACTCCAAACAAAGTGGCATCTATAATGTCACACTCCAAACAAAGTGGCATCTATAATGGCACACTCCAAACAAAGTGGCATCTATAATGGCACACTCCATACAAAGTGGCATCTAGAATGGCACACTCCAAACAAAGTGGCATCTAGAATGGCACACTCCATACAAAGTGGCATCTAGAATGGCACACTCTATACAAAGTGGCATCTAGAATGGCACACTCCAAACAAAGTGGCATCTAGAATGGCACACTCCATACAAAGTGGAATCTAAAATGGCACACTCCAAACAAAGTGGAATCTAAAATGGCACACTCCATACAAAGTGGAATCTAAAATGGCACACTCCAAACAAAGTGGAATCTAAAATGGCACACTCCATACAAAGTGGCATCTAAAATGGCACACTCCAAACAAAGTGGCTTCTAGTGGCATGAAAATTGGCACCTTATCCCCTAATCTACCGCTCACCTGATCCCCCTCGTGCAGCCTGGGAATGCTGAGGTCGGCAGGCATGTTAGGCGCCACCTTGGACACCAGAATTGGTAGGCCCTGGTCGTAGCCGCCTTTCACATTGAAACCGAAACGGCCCGACTCGTCTGGCTTGATGCGAATTGTTACCAGGCTCTCGGCGTAGTTGATGGCGCTCAGATGCTGGCCGCCGTCCTGTAGGCCGGGCGGCTGAAGGTGGGATAAGTTGTAAATCATTTACTTTGCCGTTCACTTAAAAGGGCATCAGAATTTTGGATAATTATAACAGTGGAATGAGGATTTTGGGATAAATCTGTCTGTACGTTTGATGAGGATATTTAGGATAATTCTCTGTGTAGGTGGGATAAGGATATTTGGGATAAATCTGTCTGTAGGTGGGATAAGGATATTTGGGATGAATCTGTCTGTAGGTGGGATAAGGATATTTGGGATGAATCTGTCTGTAGGTGGGATAAGGATATTTGGGATAAATCTGTCTGTAGGTGGGATAAGGATATTTGGGATGAATCTGTCTGTAGGTGGGATAAGGATATTTGTGATAAATCTGTCTGTAGGTGGGATAAGGATATTTAGGATAAATCTGTCTGTCGGTGGGATAAGGATATTTGGGATAAATCTGTCTGTAGGTGGGATAAGGATATTTAGGATAAATCTGTCTGTCGGTGGGATAAGGATATTTGGGATAAATCTGTCTGTAGGTGGGATCAGGAGACAACTTACGCTAACGTACAGCACAGTAACCAGACCAAGCGCCTCAGCTGCCTCCATAGACAGAATAGGCATTACTAAATTCAAACGGACCACTATAACTAGAATTAATCTACACAAAAATTTCGAAAAATAAAGTACAACAAAACCTTAGTAACGAAATCTAAACACTAAACTAGTAGATTCTTTAAGGAGAAAAGATTGACCAAGGGAACATTTTAGACTAACGTTTTTTACATTTTGATTAGCCAAGAGAGGCTGAGAAATAATGACTACAGACTCGAAGCTGCCTATTGGACAGTCAGTTCCACAAGCTCTGATTTTCTTCCCTTTGGATTCACCTTCAGTGCTGCTCTGGTTGAGGTTGCCCACGAACCGGGATTGCGTCTGTCTGTCGCCCGGCCCCCGTCTTAGTTATTAAAGTTTAATTAAATGCCTGTCTGGCTGTCTGTCTCTTTCTGCCTGTTTGGCTGTCTGTCTCTTTCTGCCTGTCTGTCAGAAGAGACATGCAGAATCTACAGCTTATCTGTTTATCTGCTAGTATGTCTCTGCCTGTATCTTCTTTCCGTATCTGTGTCTGTCTGTCTGTGTCTCTCTGTCTGTCCGTCTGTTTGTCTGTCTGTCTGTGTCTCTCTGTCTGTCCGTCTGTTTGTCTGCCTGCCTAAGTGTCTGTCTGTCTGTGTGTCTGTCTGTCTGTCTGCTTGTCTGTGTGTGTGTCTGTCTGTGTGTCTGTCTGTCTGTCTGTGTGTCATCTTCATATTAGCCGATCAGCTTAACCTAAGCATGTGACCGTGACATGAGAATAGCTCGTACTGTCCCGACTCCCGCTCTGTCTGTCTGCGGCCTGCCTGTCTATTTACCTGTCAAACCCATCTATCTGTAAACTACAACGGTCAAAATCTTTGAAAAATGTAGTTTTCGCAGTTCCAAAGAGCAGCGCCTGCTTCTAGACAAATAAATAGGGGCACGTCTGATTGCTTCCCAGTGCTAAGGAAAGCAAAAAGAAAAAAGAAACACAGCAGAGAGCAGGTGCAAAAGCTGAGAGTGAATAGCGCTGCAACTACGAGCGTAATCACAGCTTAGACTAGCAGAGGCAGATTTGAGGATGAGGAAATCAAAGCGGACGATAATTCAGCACAGTCCTTATACGGAAAGTGTGATACAGGAAGAATAAAGTAATTATATGCAATTTCGGCTGCAGTTAAGAGAATAGAAGTTTTATATTGACGCACGCAATTGAGGACTGCTGCATCAGCAGCTGCTAATACAGAAATCTGAGGATCTGGGAGGCTTGCTAATCCCACAGCCTGAGGATCTGGAAGGTTTGTTAATCCCACAGCCTGAGGATCTGGGAGGTTTGTTAATCCAACAGCCGGAGGATCTGGAAGGTTTGTTAATCCCACAGCCTGAGGATCTGGGAGGTTTGTTAATCCCACAGCCTGAGGATCTGAGAGGTTTGTTAATCCTACAGCCTGAGAATCTGGGAGGTTTGCTAATCCCACAGCCTGAGGATCTGGGAGGTTTGTTAATCCCACAGCCTGAGGATCTGAGAGGTTTGTTAATCCTACAGCCTGAGAATCTGGGAGGTTTGCTAATCCCACAGCCTGAGGATCTGGGAGGTTTGTTAATCCCACAGCCTGAGGATCTGGGAGGTTTGTTAATCTAAAAACTTGGGGATTTAGAGATGCATAATTTTCAAATGATTAACCAAGCACATCATCCGCTCACCTCCTTAGCAATAGAGGACGCAGCCGATCGACCAAACGACACGGAAGGAGGACCGGCGCTGCTGCTGACGCCCGCGGCGGTGCTAACGCTCGATCTCTGCTGACTGGGCACCGCTGACTGGTGCTGCATGAGGCTGCCTTGCCGACTGAACGATTGAGGCGGCGGCGGCGGCATAGGCGGCTGAGGCTGCTGCTGCTGTACAATGGCGGCAGACGCTACTGAGGAAGACAGCTGCCTAGCCGAGGATCGAAACCCGCCACGTTGCTGCTGCTGCTGATTTGGCGGCGGCTGCGATTTCAACACGATTGCAGCAGCTCCGCCAGCTCCACCGCCGCCACCTCCTCCTCCGCGATTTCTCGGCATCGTAGCATAGGAATAGGCGCTGCGAGACGATAAGAAACCGCCGTCGCTCGTGCTGGCTCCGTCGTCGTTTAACAGTCGGCCATTAGAAGCGGTCCTGCCGCCGCCATGGTGATGATGATGCACCTGTTGCTGATATCCAGGCGGTCGTTGTAGAGTCCTTCGCGCCGACGGAGTCCTAGTGAACGATCGTTCTAGTCGAGGCCGACGCTTCAACTCCTCGGCTGCCTGGTGCTCCGTGCGGCCCGAGTAGCGGAACTTGGAGCCGCCAACGAGGCCGAGGATGGCGCCAGACTGTTGAGGCGGAGGCGGTCGGTGTAGCCGGAAGAATGCGTGATGCTCCACGCAAGTCTGCCAAAGCCATTTGCAGGCTCGGCTGCTCACTAAACTGTAGTTGAGGGTCTGCGCTGCACCGGTTGAGTCGCGTACAGACAGTAGGAAATTCTTTCGTTTGAAACTGATTTTTAATAGGCTAAGCCAGGAGTACAGGTGCAGGCGTTGGGGTCCGCGGAATACCGCCACGCCTGAGGCGTTTACGCCGACTTGCATCTCGGTTTTGTCGGCGTCCTTGGTTTTGATGGGCGGGGGTATTTGTTGACAATGGTTAGGGATAGAGTTATGTGGGGTATTATGCGCAAGGGATTTTTTTACAGACTGGGATCAAAAGGCCTAAAGACACGATTTTAAACTTGCCTGGACTGTAGGGGAGATGAGGATCAGGAGACTGTAGGGGAGATGAGGATCAGGAGACTGTAGGGGAGATGAGGATCAGGAGACTGTAGGGGAGATGAGGATCAGGAGACTGTAGGGGAGATGAGGATCAGGACACTGTAGGGGAGATGAGGATCAGGAGACTGTAGGGGAGATGAGGATCAGGAGACTGTAGGGGAGATAAGGATCAGGAGACTGTAGGGGAGATGAGGATCAGGAGACTGTAGGGGAGATGAGGATCAGGAGACTGTAGGGGAGATGAGGATCAGGACACTGTAGGGGAGATGAGGATCAGGAGACTGTAGGGGAGATGAGGATCAGGAGACTGTAGGGGAGATAAGGAGACGGAGACTGTAGGGGAGATGAGGATCAGGAGACTGTAGGGGAGATGAGGATCAGGAGACTGTAGGGGAGATGAGGATCAGGAGACTGTAGGGGAGATGAGGATCAGGACACTGTAGGGGAGATGAGGATCAGGAGACTGTAGGGGAGATGAGGATCAGGAGACTGTAGGGAAGATAAGGAGCAGGAGACTGTAGGGGAGATGAGGATCAGGAGACTGTAGGGGAGATGAGGATCAGGACACTGTAGGGGAGATGAGGATCAGGAGACTGTAGGCGAGATGAGGATCAGGAGACTGTAGGGGAGATAAGGAGCAGGAGACTGTAGGGGAGATGAGGATCAGGACACTGTAGGGGAGATAAGGAGCAGGAGACTGTAGGGGAGATGAGGATCAGGAGACTGTAGGGGAGATAAGGAGCAGGAGACTGTAGGGGAGATGAGGATCAGGAGACTGTAGGGGAGATGAGGATCAGGACACTGTAGGGGAGATGAGGATCAGGAGACTGTAGGGGAGATGAGGATCAGGAGACTGTAGGGGAGATAAGGATCAGGAGACTGTAGGGGAGATGAGGATCAGGAGACTGTAGGGGAGATGAGGATCAGGAGACTGTAGGGGAGATGAGGATCAGGAGACTGTAGGGGAGATGAGGATCAGGAGACTGTAGGGGAGATGAGGATCAGGAGACTGTAGGGGAGATGAGGATCAGGACACTGTAGGGGAGATGAGGATCAGGACACTGTAGGGGAGATGAGGATCAGGAGACTGTAGGGGAGATGAGGATCAGGACACTGTAGGGGAGATGAGGATCAGGACACTGTAGGGGAGATAAGGAGCAGGACACTGTAGGGGAGATGAGGATCAGGAGACTGTAGGGGAGATGAGGATCAGGACACTGTAGGGGAGATGAGGATCAGGAGACTGTAGGGGAGATGAGGATCAGGAGACTGTAGGGGAGATGAGGATCAGGAGACTGTAGGGGAGATGAGGATCAGGAGACTGTAGGGGAGATGAGGATCAGGAGACTGTAGGGGAGATGAGGATCAGGACACTGTAGGGGAGATGAGGATCAGGAGACTGTAGGGGAGATGAGGATCAGGAGACTGTAGGGGAGATAAGGAGCAGGAGACTGTAGGGGAGATGGGGATCAGGAGACTGCAGGGGAGATGAGGATCAGGAGACTGTAGGGGAGATGAGGATCAGGAGACTGAAGGGGAGATGAGGATCAGGAGACTGTAGGGGAGATAGGGATCAGGAGACTGGAGGGGAGATGGGGAACAGGACACTGGAGGGGAGATGGGGATCAGGAGACTGCAGGGGAGATGGGGATCAGGAGACTGGAGGGGAGATGGGGATCAGGAGACTGGAGGGGAGATGGGGATCAGGAGACTGCAGGGGAGATGGGGATCAGGAGACTGCAGGGGAGATGGGGATCAGGAGATTACAGTGGAGATGGAGATCAGATAACGGGATCGGCAGACTAAAAGAAAAATATTTTTGGAGTGGGAAAAACTGGGATAATTAATAAGCAAATGAGGTTTTCAAATCAGCTTACAGTGACGGGAAACAAGAAGCAGCCATAGTGCTCCAGCTGTCTTGCCGTGTGCAGAAAGCTCAACTCGGCGCAGGCTGGGGTTAAACTTCTGCAAAACATTTTTCAGGGAAATAGAAAATTTTAAATGCGAGCGGAACAATTTTACGGCTTATGTTGCTACTGATAGTAAAAATGCATATTTTTTAATGTAGAATTTTAATGCCCGTAAAGAATTTCTCACTGCTTAGTGAGAGAAGAGTCTTCAGTTAATGATGAGGCACGAAAATTCATAATCAATTTAGTTAATTTAGTCATGTTTTGACTGCTACAAGCATTGACTAGCTTTACTAAAAGCGAGGCTTTTGCAGCAGCTTCGAGCATGACAACATCAAATGTAAAATGAGGGTGTATGCAGGAATTCGAAATAAATATTTTAAAACATTCTAAAAAGTGATACAATATTTCCTTTAGGGAACAAGAGATACTGATTAAAAAATAGACATTTTAATGAGGATCGACTTTAATTTACAAAGGAATCAGAGATTCTGTTGGGAAACAGAGATTCTAATAGGCGATTAGAGATTCTGATAAGGGACCAGAGATTCTGATAGGGGATTGGAGATTTTTATAGGGGATTAGAGATTCTGATAGGGGACCAGAGATTCTAATAGGGGATCGGAGATTCTGATGGGGGATTGGAGATTTTGATAGGGGATTAGAGATTCTGATAGGGGACCAGAGATTCTGATAGGGGATTGAAGATTCTGATAGGGGATTGAAGATTCTGATAGGGGATTGAAGATTCTGATAAGGGATCGGAGATTCTGATGGGGGATTGGAGATTTTGATAGGGGATTAGAGATTCTGATAGGGGATTGAAGATTCTGATAGGGGATTGAAGATTCTGATAAGGGACCAGAGATTCTGATAGGGGATCGGAGATTCTGATGGGGGATTGGAGATTCTGATAGGGGATTGGAGATTCTGATAAGGGATTAGAGATTCTGATAGGGGACCAGAGATTCTGATAGGGGATTGGAGATTCTGATAGGGGATTAGAGATTCTGATAAGGGATCGGAGATTCTGATGGGGGATCGGAGATTCTGATAGGGGATTGGAGATTCTGATGGGGGATTGGAGATTCTGATGGGGGATTGGAGATTCTGATAAGGGACTAGAGATTCTGATAGGGGATTGGAGATTCTGATAGGGGATTAGAGATTCTGATAGGGGATTAGAGATTCTGATAGGGGATTGGAGATTCTGATAGGGGATTAGAGATTCTGATAAGGGATCGGAGATTCTGATGGGGGATCGGATATTCTGATGGGGGATTAGAGATTCTGATGGGGGATCGGAGATTCTGATGGGGGATCGGAGATTCTGATGGGGGATTAGAGATTCTGATAAGGGATCGGAGATTCTGATGGGGGATCGGAGATTCTGATAAGGGATCGGAGATTCTGATGGGGGATCGGAGATTCTGATGGGGGATTGGAGATTCTGATGGGGGATCGGAGATTCTGATGGGGGATTAGAGATTCTGATAAGGGATCGGAGATTCTGATGGGGGATCGGAGATTCTGATGGGGGATCGGAGATTCTGATGGGGGATTAGAGATTCTGATAGGGGACCAGAGATTCTGATAGGGGATTGAAGATTCTGATAGGGGATTGAAGATTCTGATAGGGGATTGAAGATTCTGATAAGGGATCGGAGATTCTGATGGGGGATTGGAGATTTTGATAGGGGATTAGAGATTCTGATAGGGGATTGAAGATTCTGATAGGGGATTGAAGATTCTGATAAGGGACCAGAGATTCTGATAGGGGATCGGAGATTCTGATGGGGGATTGGAGATTCTGATAGGGGATTGGAGATTCTGATAAGGGATTAGAGATTCTGATAGGGGACCAGAGATTCTGATAGGGGATTGGAGATTCTGATAGGGGATTAGAGATTCTGATAAGGGATCGGAGATTCTGATGGGGGATCGGAGATTCTGATAGGGGATTGGAGATTCTGATGGGGGATTGGAGATTCTGATGGGGGATTGGAGATTCTGATAAGGGACTAGAGATTCTGATAGGGGATTGGAGATTCTGATAGGGGATTAGAGATTCTGATAGGGGATTAGAGATTCTGATAGGGGATTGGAGATTCTGATAGGGGATTAGAGATTCTGATAAGGGATCGGAGATTCTGATGGGGGATCGGATATTCTGATGGGGGATTAGAGATTCTGATGGGGGATCGGAGATTCTGATGGGGGATCGGAGATTCTGATGGGGGATTAGAGATTCTGATAAGGGATCGGAGATTCTGATGGGGGATCGGAGATTCTGATAAGGGATCGGAGATTCTGATGGGGGATCGGAGATTCTGATGGGGGATTGGAGATTCTGATGGGGGATCGGAGATTCTGATGGGGGATTAGAGATTCTGATAAGGGATCGGAGATTCTGATGGGGGATCGGAGATTCTGATGGGGGATCGGAGATTCTGATGGGGGATTAGAGATTCTGATGATAAGGGATCGGAGATTCTGATGGGGGATCGGAGATTCTGATGGGGGATCGGAGATTCTGATGGGGGATCGGAGATTCTGATGGGGGATCGGAGATTCTGATAGGGGATCGGAGATTCTGATGGGGGATCGGAGATTCTGATGGGGGATCGGAGATTCTGATAGGGGATCGGAGATTCTGATGGGGGATTAGAGATTCTGATGGGGGATTGGAGATTCTGATAAGGGATCGGAGATTCTAATAGGGAATCGGAGATTCTGATGGCCGATTGGAGATTCTGGTAGGGGATCAGGGATTAAGTAACTGTAGAATAAATTTTAAAACGCCAAGCGTCATACTCCATAAAACGGAAAATTTGACGCATTGTTAGTTAAGCATAATAAATTCAATAATCTAGTCACGTTATGACTGCAGCCAGCATTAATAATCATAACAAATGATTAGACCGTTAGCAGCAGCTTCGAGCGTGACATAATAAAATAGCAAATTATAATTCGAAACTAACAATTTTAAAGAAGTGCACACAACTATTTCTAACCTGTGCTTCTGATGCAACAAGGCCACGTCCTTTTCAAACGCAGGCGTTTGATTAGGCAAGAATCGAAAATCGCCGACGTAACCGTCCCTGTGCTGCTCGGGACTGTAGTCTCCCAATTCGGATTGGAGAGCGTAACTGGCTAATAGTACGGCGGTATCGTACGGGCATAGCAACCTGCCTGACAACAGGTCTTTCTTTAACTGCAGAAAGAAATGATAGCGCGTGTATTCCTCTTGCAGTCGGGACGGGTCCGAGGCGTAGAATTTCACGCCAAAGAAGAAGTTGTAGGGAGGCGGCACTGCAAGGTTAGTTGGGGATGATGGTTGATTGCTTTTATGAATTACCTATTTCGCCTTCAAATAATTATCTAATATTTAACCATTATATGACACCTGTCCACTCTGATATGACCGCAATCACACTCTGACATGACCCCGTTCACACTCTGATATGACCCCTATCACACTGATATAACCCCTATCACTTTGATACGACGCCCATCACACTCTGACATGACCCTCTATCACAATCTGATATGACCCCTATCAAACCCTATCCACTCGGATATGAACCCAATCACACTCTGATATGAACCCAATCACACTCTGATATGACCCCAATCACACTCTGATATGACCCCTTTCCACTCTGATATGACCCCTATCCATTATGATATGACCACTATCCATTATGATATGACCCCTGTCCATTACGATATGACCCCTGTCCACTGTGATATGACCCTGTCCATTCTGATATGACCCCTATCACACTCTGATATGACCCTGTCCATTCTGATATGACCCCTATCACACTCTGATATGACCCCTATCACACTCTGATATGACCCCATCACACTCTGATATGACTCCATCACACTCTGATATGACTCCATCACACTCTGATATGACCCCTATCCACTCTGATATGACCCCCTATCACACTCTGATACGACCCCCTATCACAATCTGATATGACCCTCTATCACAATCTGATATGACCCCTATCAAACCCTATCCACTCGGATATGAACCCAATCACACTCTGATATGAACCCAATCACACTCTGATATGACCCCAATCACACTCTGATATGACCCCTTTCCACTCTGATATGACCCCTATCCATTATGATATGACCACTATCCATTATGATATGACCCCTGTCCATTACGATATGACCCCTGTCCACTGTGATATGACCCCTATCACACTCTGATATGACCCTGTCCATTCTGATATGACCCCTATCACACTCTGATATGACCCCTATCACACTCTGATATGACCCCTATCACACTCTGATATGACCCCATCACACTCTGATATGACTCCATCACACTCTGATATGACTCCATCACACTCTGATATGACCCCTATCCACTCTGATATGACCCCCTATCACACTCTGATACGACCCCCTATCACAATCTGATATGACCCTCTATCACAATCTGATATGACCCCTATCAAACCCTATCCACTCGGATATGAACCCAATCACACTCTGATATGAACCCAATCACACTCTGATATGACCCCAATCACACTCTGATATGACCCCTTTCCACTCTGATATGACCCCTATCCATTATATGACCACTATCCATTATGATATGACCCCTGTCCATTACGATATGACCCCTGTCCACTGTGATATGACCCTGTCCATTCTGATATGACCCCTATCCACTCTGATATGACCCCCATCACAATCTGATATGACCCCTATCACACTCTGATATGACCCCATCACACTCTGATATGACTCCATCACACTCTGATATGACCCCTATCCACTCTGATATGACCCCCCATCACACTCTGATATGACCCCCTATCACACTCTGATATGACCCCCTATCACACTCTGATACGACCCCCTATCACAATCTGATATGACCCCCATCACAATCTGATATGACCCCTATCCAGTCTGATATGACCCCTACAAGACTCTGATAGGATCCCCATCACACTCTACTATGATTTTCAGAAATTAAACTTACCACGCTTCAACTGTTTTCGCAAAGGCTTTGTTGGATCAACCCAGCGCTGAAAAAGTGTAAAAAATCCTCAGTGCACTTTAAAAGTGTCAATTTTTAAACCGATTAAGTTAAGAATTTAAAGGTGCCTTAAAGCTCACTTTAGAGTTGGGTTCGTCTTGAAACTCCAAGCCAAAGTAGTCGCGCTCGAGCAGCTCCAAATATTCGAATACTGAGTCCAGCAGGGACTGGCCTTTGCACTTCCTCTGTAGGATTAGCGGATTAAAGTCCATGTTAAAAACCATTTGAAATAAAAAACCTCACCATCAGTTAGAAAAATCTCTAATGCCAATTTTGAGTGCCTGAAGATATCAAGATCCCGATTAAGAGCACTATATATTAACTATCAGTATAAACGCTAGAAGATCAGAAATCCCAAAATTGAGTGATAAAAGTTCCCTAATCCTAATATTGAGTGATAAAAGATCCCAAATCCTAATATTGAGTGATTAAAGATCCCAAATCCTAATATCGAGTAATAAAATATCCAAAATCCCAATATTGAGTGATAAAAGATCACAAATCCTAATATTGATTGATAAAAGATCCCAAATCCCAACATTCAGTAATAAAATATCCAAAATCCTAATATTGATTGATGAAAGATCCCAAATCCCAACATTAAGAAATAAAATATCCCAAATCCTAATAGTGAGTAATAGAAGATCCCAAATCCAAATATTGATTGATAAAAGATCCCAAATCCAAACATTGAGTAATAAAATATCCCAAATCCTAATATTGATTGATAAAAGATCCCAAATCCCAACTTTGAGTGATAAAAGATCCCAAATCCTAATATCGAGTAATAAAAGATCCAAAATCCCAATATTGAGTGATAAAAGATCCCAAATCCTAATATTGAGTGATAAAAGATCCCAAATCCTAATATCGAGCAATAAAAGATCCAAAATCCCAATATTGAGTGATAAAAGATCCCAAATCCTAATATTGAGTGATAAAAGATCCCAAATCCTAATATTGAGTGATAAAAGATCCCAAATCCTAATATCGAGTAATAAAAGATCCAAAATCCCAATATTAAGAGATATTAGATCCCAAATCCCAAAATGGAGTGGTATAAGATCCTAAATCTCAAAATTGAGCTTGTTAGAAGATCCAAAATCCCAAAAGGGAGTGATATAAGATACTAAATCTCAAAATTGAGTGATATAAGATCCTAAATCCTAATATTGAGTGATAAAATATCCCAAATCCCAATTTTGAGTGATAAAAGACCCTACATCCGGTCTTCACTGGCTTAAGCCTTCTGTTAGTCGGTTACATAAAAATACATTGAGAGGGCAGCGAATATACTAAAGGCGTAGCCGTGTAGGTGAAAGCAGATATAATATGAGTGCATAGATCTTTACAAATAATGCAGCGACGGCGTCAAATCAATAGCCACTGATTAGACAGAACACAAGCGAGGGAATGAGCGATGAGGATAGAAAGGGAAGACGGTGAGTAGAATTTCTTACACAAACGGCAGTCAGAATATGTCCCCCGCGAAATGAAAGGCACGAGTCTGCATCCCTACTCATTTATCCAGCAAGTATAAGTCCCTTTTCGGCCGACAGTTTTTTTTTCTGTTCTGAGCTGACTTGCAGATTTCTACGCACTCTAAATGTCTGTCAATATTTATCTATTAGTTTTGCTATTCAAGATGTTTATGAAGAGACACGTGTAGAGAAAATTTTGAATTTAGAGACATCAGAGAGATCATAAATTAGATCAGAGAGTTATAAAAGGACAGAACAGACATAGCAAGAGAAAAACTAAGACTATCATTATGCAAGACCCAAACCAAGATGAAACACAAACCGTAAACTCACATCGACATCAAATGACGTGTGCGTATCGTCCAGAAAGATGACTATGCACCTGACCTGATTCACAGGCTCCTGACGGCTAGCAGCCTCAGTCCTGGCTACGTGGTAACTGCCTATGAAGCGGAACGACATCACGTGACATCCTAAGTAACTAAGTGACCGCCTGGAATAGTAGCAATGAAAAAAATTATAAATATGTTGACACAGTATAGTAGCAATAAAAAACTATTTTAGACAATTACCTAAAATTTTATAGATTTCAAAATGCCACAATACATAATACGTTACAAGGCATAGTCTCAAATAAAGCTACTAAAGGTACTAAAGCAAATAAAGATTGTCAGAGATACCATTTTATTTACATCTTTGCCTGAAATATTATTCTATGCCTTTGAAAAAATTATATTATAATATATATACTATACCCATTCTTATGCACATCTAAGGGACAAAATGACACATCCTGCATCCAAAATAGTGCTTTAATTTGCGAAAAAGTTCATCATTTTAAAGTGTGCTATACAATAGCAAAATTGTTTTCTCCTACAAAGGTATAGGGAAAATTGATAAAATGAAGTGTTGTGTTTCTTCTTCAATCAATAAGATTTTTTAGACAGTTTGACACATGTATTAGCCTTAAGATAGCAAAAAATGTTTAAAAAATATTGCATGGTTTAAAATATTTGTCTTTGACTCAAATCTTCTCTCTACATGGCTCATATGCGTTTGTTTCATATAGACACTTTCAAAAACTTTAAATTATCTATTCAAGCCACAAAGTTTTTTCTGGAGATATTTGAGGCCAAAGTGTGCTTATCTGTACTAACATTAGGATTGTTGACATTGTACACTATTTTAATAGATCATACTAGATTTTACTAGATTCTTAGATATTTGTAAAATTAAAGGATGAGATAGCTATATCTTAACTAAAACCATTACTGCCATTTTGAAGTAGAATTTTGAGCCAACTGACTAAATATCACAACTGACCTAATGCTAGACTACTATGAGAAACGTGAGAAAATCAGATCATAGTAGGGTGGAATTAAGTTTAAAAAATAGATCAATAGGGGATTTAGATAAGTTTGGAAATTTTGAACTAAAAACCTAGACTGATAGTTATTTGAAGTCATAGATGCACCACTCAAAAAAATTTGGTTGGCCAGTGTAACTTAGTTGTAACAAAATTTGCAACTTGTATTTGATATTTTTGAAGGACAAGGGGGGTGTTGCATAGATTTTACAAGTTACAAGCTACAAGTTACAAGTGATCGCGTTTCAAGAGCCAACTTGTAGATCCATGCCTAAAAAATCTACAAGTCTGACAAGTTACAAGTGTTTTTTCGATGTCTATGGCCAAAAGCCACTATGCACCCTAAGTTGGGGAGAGCAGAAAGTTTTGGAGAACTGCTCCAGATGTTCACTTGGCTTCCTGATTCAAATGTGTGTCCCATTGATGCAGCCAACTTGAGTAGTAATGACTTGTTGACAACAGAAACAACTTGGTGCAGTGCTTGGCTCATTGTCGACTTGGACACACCATGGCTGTCTGTAATAGTGGAGAAATTGGCACCAGTGGCCAAGTACTGCAGCGCAACACATATTTGCTGCAATGAGCTCAGCACATAGTTGCATCTAGTTGGGTGCTCCAATATGTCTCCAATGACAATACACAGGTCATCAACTTGTTCTTCCTGCAGACGGAATCTTGCCTTGTGATCTCCATAGTTGACATCCCACAGGAAATTAATCCTCTCTTTGAACCTAAGTGGCTGACACAGTGTAACAGAAGCGTCACTGACAGTCATTGTCTGATGAGTCGTACAACATTGACCATTCAACAGAGAGCCACAGTGATGAAAGGAAAACCTCAAGTTACAAGCCTGAGCAGAAATAAGAGACTTTTCAAATTGTATCCCCCTAGTCGCACTGGGACTTGTAGACATAGACAATCTATGAAATAATTGCTTGTAAAGCACACTATGAAATAATTGCTTGTAAAACACACTATAACTTATAAAGACCTGATTGTTATGGACGCAGGTGGAGCCACTTTTGTTAGGGTGGGTGCGCCACACAATTTGATGCTTCTCCCCTTCTCTGGTCACTAGTGATTGGCAGGTTGCATTTTTGTTGTTGTTGTTGTTGTTGTAAAGCACACTAGTCATTAGTCACTTGTAGCTTGTAGTGACTTGTAAATTTTGACCATTCTATGAGACAAAATTCACTATTTACTATTTGCTTGTTGGACTTGTAGGACCTACAAGTGTTCTATGCAACACTCCCGATAGGTCCCACAAGCCATGGTAGGAGGAAGGCTATATAAAATTGATACTTTATAACACTGACAAGTAATAAGTTTTATAAAAATAACACTTTACCAGCATGACACTTCACAAAATTGACATTGCCTAGCATCTGTTTTCACAAGTATGACACTTCATAAGTATAATACTTTATAAGCATAGGCCTGACTTGAAAAGATCAAAAAATGCATTTAGCAAACACTTTCACAAGTACAACACTTCATAAGCACAATATTTTATAATATCAACAATGCCTAGTATCTCTATAATTTGTTCTTATTAAAAATCACTCTCATATAAATATAATTAATATAATTAATGTTTTGACTCTGAAGTTTAATGAGTACAAGTAAATGTACTTGCACTCATTAAACTTTTATATACAAGTGTATTACTATTTTACTATGGAGTACCAATTAAATTTTAGTTAAATTACACTTTATTATTAAAACTTACAATAGGGACTCCAATAAGAATTTAAAAGTAAAACAGTGGTTTTTAGTGGTTGCCCCCATTTGTTAGCTAGGCCTAGTCTTTAGTAGCCATGTTTGTATAATGTTTTATTTACCTAGATCATAATATACCTTTTTATTGATAGAACTACAGATATATAGTAGATAGATATTGATATAGATAGATATAGATTATAGTATTATAGGTTCTACCAATTAAATTGAATTAACTTGGCCTGATTTTAGAGAAAGAAAAAGTAATGAAAAAATTTGATGAAAAGTATTAGGCCTAATTAAAATATTCAATTTTAAATATTTCAAATACAATTAAATTAGTATTAATTGGACCATGCCAAAAATAGGTAGTGAAGACAAGATAATTTGGTAAAAATATAACAGAAAAATAATTAGTTGCTTTTATGTGGACTAATACTAGTTGTACATATGTAGGCCTACCATGGCTAGAAAATGTCATAGTCAGACCCACTTTACAATGAAATTTGTCATAGTAGCTATGGGCCTAGAATTAAGCCTAAAATATTTTTAGCGTATTCTGCCTATAGATAGCGAGCAAGAGGTATTTCACACCAAACAAGAGGTCTTTTAAAGCCAGTGAAATGAAGAGCCGGGAAATTAAAGTATGACATTTCACATTGGATAAGAAAATTATTAGCTTGGTCAATCGCGAGTGGTTGTCAGTAGCAAATAGTCAATTTTAATTACGATTTTTTATGTATGTTGATTCTAATGCGGTTATGAAAATATGCAAAGTACGCGATTATTCTTTTTGACCCCCTTGGCCAAAAATCGTAAAAATTTGCTTAATTCTCTTTTCCGTTAAATTAAACTTTTTACTGATTTAAACAAAGTGGGACATATTATTATTTTCTTTGTCAACTGCTATAAATATTTAAAGTTTATAAAATTCTTTGTTTATTTCCTAAGTTACTAGCCTAACTTAGTTGCAGACTACATCAGTTCCAACTTTTATGTTGCAAGTATGCTTATCTAGGCAGATCATGAATGTACCGTATTCGTCTGTCAAGGAAAGTAAATAGAAAATAAAATGTATGTCTGTCCGTTTTTCGCGGTATTCGTATTTAAAGCATAAGATTTTCATGACATAACATGTCATATGTACATGTACAAAAGGAACATACATGTACACTTAGGGAAACACACTTATAATGTAATTGGGGTTCGATAAGGCGAAAGTCAGCTTTAACCTTGGGTAACGCTGAATTCGTCCATGTGAACTGCAGAGTATGTTTTTACTTTTTTCTGAACCGGTATTGGTACTTTTAAGCCATTGTGTGAACTTATTTTCGTAGCATTGTGTAATTGGGAGTTCGGCGAGTGCGGTGCGAATTAAATAACAGTTTGGTTGAAGCACACGTCAGCTGGTGGCGTGCATATTTAATATCTTTTATTTTATGTTCGATTTATTTTGATGACTAGGGCCAAAGAAGCTTCACAAGGATCGACATGCTTTAATCGCTTAATTGTAATTTGCAGCTCTTCGACTTACATGTACATGTAAATAGCTGATACTTTGATCTCAAGAGCCAGTGTGACTGCTCACAATTCGGCAATTCTTGGTCAGTGGTCGGCACACGGACAGCACGAGGCGCCTCTTGCCAACAAGATGCTCCCAAAGTTTGAATACCCAGAAAAAGGACGCCTCGCAGTACTCAGAGAAGCTGAGCTTCAACAAATACCGGCACTCCACGTCGAACTGCATAGTGGTGCCAACAATGGAGGAGAGCACGCCCACAACAAAGTTAATAAACATGACAGGTACTAAGAGGATGAAGGCCATGTGCATCAGCATTAGGTCAGCCCTGTCCAGATTTGGCTCGAACTGTTTCGTATTGAAGACATTCAGCGTCAGCAGAAATGTTCGATAGGCCGCCGAGAATGCGTCGCTGTTCTGCACGGTAGATGCATCCGTGCTATTGAAGCAAGTCGAAGCGGTTGTCGAGGATGACTGATCGGCTCGTTCAACAACTTGAAAGAGTCGCGAGAAGGTCACCAGCATCAGCAGATAGATAACAATAAAGTTAGCAAACATGGCGAAGCTGCGATAGAAACTGTTGATGAACTTTGACACCATGGGTAGCAGGCGGGTTGCAGTCACCATGGAGGAAATTAAAAGCAGAAGGTCGATTAGAACCAGACTGCCCGAGAGCGGTCGGTAGCTGGCCGCTCCAAATAGACTGCAGACCGCATCCGGGATGCTTAGCATGGTGATCAGCGATGCGTCCGCGAGTATGCTGAGACAGAGGGGCATCGACCATACTAAAGTGTCTCTGTCGGCATTTCTCGGCAAGGGGGGAAATCCCATCCGACGGCGATAGGAGTTTTTGCGCAGCCGGCCGAACAGAGTGTTGATGATCGTCAGAATTCGGAAGGTCATCAAAATGCTCCGAGCGGCTAGAAAAAATCGAGGCGAGGATTGTCGTCGAGGCCAGCAGCAAGCGGAGGCGATAAAGTTTCTAAAATCGGAGTCGCAGCTGCCCAACAACAGGCCGGCGTCTAGCATGGTGAACAAGCAGTGCGAGAACATGGTAAACCGGTGCCTCGAGAAGAATTCGTCGATCAATGGGGCGAGGACAAGCGGCCGTCGACACACGCCGAATTCGGACACTCGCGACTCGCCGAACACCTCGGACATCACCGACAACAACGAGACAGACCTGTCTGGATCTGTGTTTACGACTTCCGAGAAGTCGAGCTCAACGTGTTCCATCAGACCGGACATGTCGCAACTGATCACAGAAACGTGCGATCTGTAGAGCAGCTCGTCAACAAAATCCACGTAGCCACAAAAGATGCCCCATTCAAGAGGGCGCATGTGGAAACAGTTGTGCACAGTAGACATCCACGTGACCTCATCGATTGAGAAGAAACCATTCAAGAAGTATTGCAGATATTCCTGACACTTGGCCAATAGATTATCGGCGGAGTTATTCTCCGCCTTGATGACGTCCAATCCTGCGAACAGTGTGTGGTACGGCGTGAAACCGAACTCGGTGTTGCAGCTGAGCTGCACTCCTTCAGCTGTTTCTTTCATCAGCTCGCAGCACTTTCTGGCATCGTACATCACCGCCAACAGAAAGGGATTCGAGGGATACGGATGCCTCATCGGTAGTCTGCTAACTCGAAGCGACCTGTCGTAGGATCTGAACCGTTCCGGACACTGACGCTTGCGACCTTTGATGTCGCTGCTGAGCAGGAAGCGGCACCAATTAGTGGAGCACTTTGTCATGAACTGCAGAAGCTTTTCGCGATTGTCAGTTAGCAAAATCGTCACCAAAACTGGCCACTGATCTTCGTTGATATACGTCCAGATGTCCAACTTGGCGTCAGGTTCAGCTGCGCCGTTGGGCTGCACTCTGATCTGCTGCGCGTTCATTCCTGCCTCGTCGCCAAAGTATAAAGTGTCACTCGAGCATCCGAGCATCACAGATGGGCGATCTTTTATGCTTCAGCGTTGAATAAATAATGGCATTGAAGCTGTCAGGCAGGCTCTATTGACTGATTAAGAGGGGGGAAAGCAAGCAGTTCTGATATTTGCTGCACAACCAATGTCTCCTTAATTAGTTTATTCTACGTAAAATCTACGTTGCCAGGCCGTATATATTTTGAAGAGAGAATCGGCAAGCATCAAATCCCACACTGTACCATTACTTTTTCGCGCAAATTATAGGGCAGTTATTTGACCAAGCACAAGGCAAACTTTTCCTATAGGCAACTGCTAAAAGCATTAAATTGTGACCATTTTTATTTTGTGGATGAGTTATTGATTCAATACAATTTAAGAGACGATTGTAATACGCTGCCAAATATCCTTGACGTGCCCTCGAGTGTTGAAGAGGTCACATTAAATGCTGAAAACACACTTTCAAACTGCATATCTATATATTAATTGTAGCTAAGATAGAGCTGTAGAATGATGCAATAATTTTTTATATCTAGTATTGTATGGTTTTCACTTTTAAGAGAGCACAGAAAACCCTTGAGGGAGCCCTACGAGCCACTTCATTTTAGAACGGAACGGTAAAGCATCTTCAAAGCAAACAAAAAATGCACGCATCCACGCAGTCCAGTCCAGACAGGCCTTAGCTGAAACTAACTGGGCACAGAGAAATCGGATATCGGTAGGTTAATCAAGTCTTGTCTTGTCACTGCCTCGTGCTTGAATTCCCACAAAGCTTCTCTGTTTAAACGGAGAAAAAGCACGTTGTAAATTTCGGATGACGTTGAAAAAGTCGAAGTATCCCAGTGCTTATTTGCTCATCCCTACTTACCTGATTCTTAGATAGGATCTGGGACAGTTATTTTAACGCGAGCAGTTTTTGGATTCAGATTTAGGACCTGGATTCACGTGTATAAAAGGCTGCGCTTTTTGAGTCATCTGTCAGCCAAGACAACTGAAGTAAAAGTTGAGCAGAAAGTCTAAGATTATCCGTGGCATATTTTAACGGAATTTAACAGTTTCGAGAAAAAATACCTATATTTTCCGTTTTAAATAAATGCCTAATTCAACGATTATTCCTGCTGGTACGCGTAAGTTTCTCATTGATTTGTTTGAAGTCCAATTCTAAAAAAACTTTACCAGTGGTTTGGGCGCAGCAAAATTTTCTGGGTCCAACCCTATTATGTATAACTCAACCTGGGAAAATCTAGTTTGGGTGCTTTGGATGCTTCCATAATGCGTTTTTGCGAAGGGTTTTATTGTTAAATAAAAAATGATAATAGTAAGAAAACGAAGGACATCAAGAATTAATGAACGGTGCCGTACCTCTGGTAGATCATCTGGAGACAGTCACGAAGGCCCTGACGGAATTGGCGCAGTTTCTTCGACTGTATTTGTCACCGTTCGTCACGGCGCTTAGCCTAGTTGGCACCAGCTTCATCCTGATATGCCTCGCTCGTTCCTGGCGCCAGATGAAGGGCAAGGACTTGATGCTGTGCGTCATGACATTGGTGGACTTTGTCACCATCATCTGCTCGTAAGTTGGAATCTCCTAAAGTCAGGGATAATACGCAAATATGTCAATGATTTGCTTAGCTGAAAAATTCTTGTGATTGATCAATGAGTCCTTGAAAAACTGAGCGATTCCACTGAGTGATTCCATCCAGTTGATCACCCATGCGCTGAGTGATTCCATCCAGTTGATCACCCATGCGCTGAGTGATTCCATCCAGTTGATCACCCATTCGCTGAGTGATTCCATCCAGTTGATCACCCATGCGCTGAGTGATTCCATCCAGTTGATCACCCATGCGCTGAGTGATTCCATCCAGTTGATCACCCATGCGCTGAGTGATTCCATCCAGTTGATCACCCATGCGCTGAGTGATTCCATCCAGTTGATCACCCATTCGCTGAGTGATTCCATCCAGTTGATCATCCTGCATGCGCTGAATGATTCCATCCAGTTGATCACCCATGCGCTGAATGATTCCATCCAGTTGATCACCCATGCGCTGAGTGATTCCATCCAGTTGATCACCCATGCGCTGAGTGATTCCATCCAGTTGATCACCCATGCGCTGAGTGATTCCATCCAGTTGATCACCCATGCGCTGAGTGATTCCATCCAGTTGATCACCCATGCGCTAGTTGATCACACAACTGCATTGCAGGATATTTTTCGACAACTTTCTGACCTACGGACTTGCGACAATCCCTGGCGTCCAGCTGTGGCTGCCGCACGTGAACAACCGGTGGGCCTGCCGGCTATGGGCCTACTTCTGGATCCTCAGCAACAGCCTGTCAGCCAACATGCTCTGCCTCCTGACGGCGGATCGAATCTACGCCCTGAGGTATCCGTTGCATCATAAGGTTCACATGACCAAGACCAGATATTGCCTAATCCTAGCAGTCTTCGTCGCTGTATTTGCCGTCATATCTATCCACGGGCTGGTAGTGTACGACGCATTTGAGTATTTCGGCATCTCGTACTGCTACGTGTCTCTGGACACTGTTAGATCCGTGCAAACCGCTGTCCAAGCCTACACAAACCTGCTGATGAATGGCTTTCTACCCAGCATTGTTTTGGTCCTGGCCAACTGCTTCCTGTGCTACCAGATCCACAGGATTCGCCAGCACAGCCGACAACTCACCACCAGCTCGACCAAGAATTCCTCCAATCCCTCCAAGTCCGAGATCAGAGCCTCGGTCACGCTGGTGGCTCTGGCTGTGGCCTACCTCTGCTGCTGCCTACCCACAGCCATGGCATACTTCGGCCAGTTTCTGTACTACAGCGGCGCCCTGCCAACTAGCCAAGTTGAACAGCTGCTGTTTGCGCTCGCGCAGAACTTGAGCTTCTTGTTCTACGTGAACTGCTCGGTGAATTGGATTATCTACTGCGTCCGACTGCCCGTCTTTCGGCAGAGTCTGCCCAGCGTTCGATGCATGCGCAGAAATCCCAGTGACGCCTGCTCTAATGATGCACCCCCAGAGCCTCGTGGCTAGCGCAAGCAGATAATTTGAGCTGGGTACCGAATCTTTGCGACTGTCAGCTTAGGCATCGCATGGTAACTGGATTTTCTGGGACAGAAGTGAGAACTTTTAAACAGAATTTCGGTAGAACTTTATGTATTGATCAATAAAGTTCGTCCTCAATATTTTTTACCCTAATGATGCGGAGGCTGGCTTTGATCACACTGCTGCACCTGCACTCACTGTTCTCAATATTGTGCAGCTTATATTGATGCGGAAGCTGGCTGTGATCACACTGCACCTGCACACACTGTCCTCAATATTGTGCAGCTTATATTGATGCGGAAGCTGGCTTTGATCACACCGCACCTGCACACACTGTCCTCAATATTGTGCAGCTTATATTGATGCGGAAGCTGGCTTTGATCACACCGCACCTGCACACACTGTCCTTAATATTGTGCAGCTTATATTGATGCGGAAGCTGGCTTTGATCACACCGCACCTGCACACACTGTCCTCAATATTGTGTAGCTTATATTGATGCGGAAGCTGGCTTTGATCACACCGCACCTGCACACACTGTCCTCAATATTGTGTAGCTTATATTGATGCGGAAGCTGGCTTTGATCACACCGCACCTGCACACACTGTCCTCAATATTGATGCGGAAGCTGGCTTTGATCACACTGCTGCACCTGCACACACTGTCCTCAATATTGTGCAGCTTATATTGATGCGGAAGCAGGCTTTGATCACACCGCACCTGCACACACTGTTCTCAATATTGTGCAGCTTATATTGATGTGGAAGCTGGCTCTGATCACACTGCTGCACCTGCACACACTGTCCTCAATATTGTGCAGCTTATATTGATGCGGAAGCTGGCTTTGATCACACCGCACCTGCACACACTGTCCTCAATATTGTGCAGCTTATATTGATGCGGAAGCTGGCTTTGATCACACCGCACCTGCACACACTGTCCTCAATATTGTGTAGCTTATATTGATGCGGAAGCTGGCTTTGATCACACCGCACCTGCACACACTGTTCTCAATATTGTGTAGCTTATATTGATGCGGAAGCTGGCTTTGATCACACCGCACCTGCACACACTGTCCTCAATATTGTGTAGCTTATATTGATGCGGAAGCTGGCTTTGATCACACCGCACCTGCACACACTGTCCTCAATATTGATGCGGAAGCTGGCTTTGATCACACTGCTGCACCTGCACACACTGTCCTCAATATTGTGCAGCTTATATTGATGCGGAAGCTGGCTTTGATCACACCGCACCTGCACACACTGTCCTCAATATTGATGCGGAAGCTGGCTTTGATCACACTGCTGCACCTGCACACACTGTCCTCAATATTGTGCAGCTTATATTGATGCGGAAGCTGGCTTTGATCACACCGCACCTGCACACACTGTTCTCAATATTGTGCAGCTTATATTGATGCGGAAGCTGGCTCTGATCACACTGCTGCACCTGCACACACTGTTCTCAATATTGTGCAGCTTATATTGATGCGGAAGCTGGCTCTGATCACACTGCTGCACCTGCACACACTGTCCTCAATATTGTGCAGCTTATATTGATGCGGAAGCTGGCTTTGATCACACTGCTGCACCTGCACACACTGTCCTCAATATTGTGCAGCTTATATTGATGCGGAAGCTGGCTTTGATCACACCGCACCTGCACACACTGTCCTCAATATTGTGTAGCTTATATTGATGCGGAAGCTGGCTTTGATCACACCGCACCTGCACACACTGTTCTCAATATTGTGTAGCTTATATTGATGCGGAAGCTGGCTCTGATCACACCGCTGCACCTGCACACACTGTCCTCAATATTGTGTGTCTTTTTGCACAATAGAGAAGTAGAAGAAAATAAAGAAGACAAATTTTAATTTGACTTTAATTATATTTATTTTTATCAAACTTCATGTGGAAAATTAATGCTAGGTATTAGTTGTACTTATTTATTAGTGTTATATATGCGTGTGTTATATATACGAGTATTAAGATTATTTTTTAATCTATTTTCAGTAAGCATACTGTAGAAACACCGGTTGAGATAACCTTTATATATAATGCTGTCCAATTAGATTTTTTTTAATATTGGTGTACTCAAGTACAAATATATGCCGACAAGTATAGTGAAATCGTTTCACATACGGTATATATGATATAATAATAGTACAGTATATGCTGGTAAATACAAGGTAGTATTCAGTAAGCAAAATATGCTTGCTACTATAGTTGTATGTCGATAAATCAGCTACACAATCAGCTTCAATTAGTACGTTTAACGGACTAAATTATTTTTCTGTCGAGTCGAAAACAAAAATAAAGAGTTGGAGAATGTAAAAAATACTGGCACTTAGTAAGCACGCAGTCGGTAAAAAATAAAAAATGTAAAATATTAATGAATTTTGCTACTGAATGTTGCTGAGAAAGTTAAGACAAAAAGAAATGATGTTTAAACGGAGGGCTTCACGATTGCAAATGCAACAATTGCTTCAGCGCCAGTGTTGCAGTCACACATTGCTGCTGCAGCGACAACATTGGCCTCTCGAACTGGTTGTCCGATTTCAATTTTTCAGTTACTAACTCAGACTCGTCAACAGACTTGGCCAAAATCAGCCAATCCTCCGGCGGGTTAGGCAGGTCCTCTGCTTTTGGTGGCTCGTGAATTTTTCCCGAAGCTAGGAGCAGTGGTGGTGGCGAAATTGATTTTGAACCTCCAGGGGATCTGCGCTGATGCTGATGCTGCTGCTGGTGTTGCTGATGTTGCTGATGTCTGCCCCATCTGGGAAACTGCTGTTGCTGCCACGGCTGAGACCGAGGCTTGATGTATCCCGCATTGCGACGTGTGCCACCTGTGCTCACCGCGGATGCGTAGCTCTTTACAGTCGAGTCCTTGACTTGAGAATCTTCAGCCTTGCTGCTACTGCCCATGTCGATTTATTATTATTTTTTAGTTGTTTTTCAATTAAGCAAGCAAATTATAAGGCACCAAATCTATGATGAAGATGGCATAGTAGTTGTGTTCCAAAGCAACTAGGGGTGTTAAAAAGGGCCTGATCTTAACATTTTTGCTGCATTTTATAGACTAGCTTCATCGGGGTTTAAGCTAAAGTGAAGCCCACGGTAATTCCATAGATTTTCCAGCAACGCAAGATCACGTGAGCTAGATCCGTACGGCCTGTGTGTACAGCCTGTGATGTCTTATCATGGCGATAGAGTGTCGTTTTTGTCAGAGCTATATTTAGAACCAACTGGAGGTAAACAGCTAGAGAAATTCACCACATGACTGTACAACTTTTTTGTCGCTAATAATAGCCTTGAATCATTGGGCAAAAAAATGTTCCTACTGAAAGTACGAGTAAGAGCTAACTTCAGTCGTTTTGCTGCGTATTAAAAATACGAATTGCACCAAAGGCTTAAATTTATTTTTAAATAAAAACTTTGCACTTTAAAAAATGACATTATCTTCCGCTGAAAATCTTGCTATACTTAACAGAACTAAAAAATACATGTAGACTAAGAGTATCCATTCCAAGAAAGCAAAACTTATTCACGCAAAACGGCTTAGTTAGCTATACAAATTTCGATCCATGATTAGACTGTGTACAAACTTAGCCAAGCTTTGGCTGTCTCAAATTTTCTCAGATCACATCGTTACACCAATTCAGCAGGTGTGGACTTAAGCAATTCCCTCGTTAATTTTCTCATGGTACTATGGCTTCAATCCACAGCGTCCTATGATGCGATGTGTCCCAGTGTCCAGTAGGTATGCATTTTTCACGCACAGGTGCTCTCGCAGGCTTCCATTCTTGTCTGCACTCTTGAAGACGCTTTGTCGCTTTCAGTTTGAGGCGATCAAAATTTTTGGCCTATAACTTACGTCCATTATGGTTATTTTCTGTATAGATTGGAATTTTAATCGTTGCCCTTACCTAATCATGTGGATTTAGAAGGATTCATAACAGAAACAATGAATAGTGAAATTTGAATCGCAACGATTCTATTTTTTAGCACAATCTTGTTTTACTACTTGTTTTAGCCAATTAAGTAGCCACTGAAACATTTGCTAATAAAATTATAAAATGTATCTATCTAGCACTGGTTTAAGGCAATACAAGCCTGTAGGGTACAATATATTTTCCGTGTGCTCTTATTCATTGTTTACGCTCGTAAAATTATTTTATCTTAGGCGTAACTTTAAAAGTACAGTCAATAGCTTCCATACATCTAAAAAATTACGCATAATTCTAAAGAAAAAACTACTACTCGTAATTTGCTTCTGACAGTTAAATGTCTATAAAAACACGTTGAAAAAAGGTCCAGAAAAAAAGTGCTGAATTTGAAGTTAAAAATGAAATTATGAGAAATGTAACAAAAGTAGTATGGTGGATCTGGTCACCAAACGTTTATTGCTACATCCTAAAAGATGACAAAAGTAGCTTTAAATGTCGGTGATCGCATTTCAGAAATTGCCGGATCAAATCCAACGTCTCATTTTTTTAACTGTGTCACGAGATCAGGTTTGCGTGAGCTGGTTACCACCGACGGGACATCAATCATCAATCACAAATACTCGTAATGACATTTTGAACGCATAGAATGGAAATCGGCAAGTACGATACAGATGTAGACATTTGTGATGAAAATTCTCGCTGGAAATACTATTATTAACCTAAATTGAATTAAATACGCTCTTGCCCATTGGAGTGTACATTGCTGTCTGGGGGCTGGGCACTTGTACATTCATAATGTACACCAATCGGGTTAGAGAGATTGTGCAAGACTCTAAAACGCAACCTAGCCAATCATAAATAACGCGTAATGTACAGAAGGGGTTAGAAAAATTAGTTTAATGCTAAAATCACCGTTTCTCCTCTAGCTCTCAACACTTGGCCATACCTATATAGCTTCTTGTCCTCGCATCAGAACTGAAAAGAAATCCTAGATGAAGTAGGGAGTCACGAGTGAGTATTATTAATCCGACTAGCAGTTCGGTCTCAGAATACGCGTCCCAATAGAGTTGTATCAAGCATCAACAGAAGCAGAAAGTCAGACAAACTGCTCCTGTTCATCAGACTCTTCCACATCCTCAGATAGGCAGGTCACGGCCATACGTTTGCCGCTGGGCGTTAATGCCCCCCCGCCTGTTACTTCGCTATTCGATCGATTCTTTTTGTCCGATTTCGTGTTATCCGAGCTGGACTTGTCGATCAGCTGCTTTCTCTCGTCGTCGTCTGTGTCATTTTTCAGCGTTGCTTCGTCATCCTCCTGCTGCTGCTGCTGCTGCTGCTGTTTTTGTTTTTGCTGCTGCTGCTCTTCCCCATCGATGTCGGTCAGCTTCTTGTTGTTTTTGTCGGTGTTTGACGATGAATTCGAATCGGGAATGGCGGCGGCCGCAGCAGCGGCGGCGGCGGCAGCAGCGGCGGCAGCGGCAGCAGCGGCCAAGGACTGCTCCTGCTTCTCTAGCCGAGAGCCGGTTGTAGGCGGCCGAGCCGCCGGCGGAGGAAGCTGCGATTGCTGTCGATTATTGCGCCTCATCAGGCCGTTGATAGCGGCCGCTTTGTCCTCGATGCCGCCTTTATCAACATGTCTCTGAATGTACTTTTTGTTGCCGCCCTGACCGTAACGGCCGCCCTGATTAGAATTAGTCAAATCTTTGGTCATAATTTTCATGTACTTGTTCTCCTTCATCTGGTTCTGCATGTACTTGTAGTAGGTGTTGAAATTGTTGCCAATGATCGGAATGGCTAGGCCGGTAACGATGCAACCTGAAAGGTGGGAAAGTTGATTTTGAAATCGTGAACCATCTTAACTTATATAAAAAAGACGTAAGTAATCCTTAAGTTTTAAGCAAAGTTTAAAGAAGACTTTTTAATTGACCTCAGAAATCGGATCCCAGCACTCAATTACTCGTCCTTTGCTGTGAGCAAAGCTTCGGGCAAATTTAAGCGGAAGAACTACCAGATGCAAAGAGAATCGAAGTTTTCAACTCCATTCGTAGTTTGAAGGTTCGGATCCTTTCTAGACCTCTCTAGATACAATTTCCTGTAAGATTCTTAATATTAACTAAGGACATCTTAACTAGAAGGTTGGGATACTTCGTTTCTTGGAAAGGTTTTTGGAGTCCAATTTTTGCGAAAAAATAATCTGCAGAGATAGGAAATTTGCATTTGTCGAAAATTATAATTTCAATAAAATAATACTTCACCAGCTGGGTAGGTTCTGATCTTCTTGTAACAGAGTCTGCTTTATTTAAAAAACGTTTATATTAATCAGTATTTTGGATAATTTTGCTGGTCCAGTAACATGTCAATGTCAGATTCTTTCTGGATTGGCGATTTGTCATTTCGTAGGTTTTGACGAAGGTATATCAAAATCAATAAAAGTAAAAGGAAGATCAACTTTTAACAAATTAAGATGTACGTAGTTCGATAGACTAAGAAGTCAGGAGACACATCAGTAGATGAGATTAGCATCTGCTTCCAATCGAGCGCAATATTTAGTCGTGTGTCGAAAATGTGCGATTTTCCTATCTGCGTAGTGTATTTTTTTCGCGAAAATTGGACTCTAAAAACTTTCCAAGAAACGAAGTGTCCCGTCTTTCCATTTCGGCGTCCATTGATATCCTTGATCCTTGAAAATTTTAGTAGCTATCTAATCTTCTTTTTATTCAATACTTTATCTTCATACTTTATCATTTTTGCATTTCCTAGAAGAAAAAAAGAGAACAAACAAATGCGCTCGCTATAAACTTCCACATACGAAGCACAATTAAAGCCAACCAGTACTATTCGTAGTCCAATACGAATAGTAGTCCAATTCAATACTCGTATATGGTTTGTTTGAAATCGATAAATAAATTAGCGAAACCCGCATACTGCTAGCTAAATATGCACATCTATTCAGCGGAGTGGTGGCAGCGGTGGGATCTGGTGCAGCATAGCGG